>JAUUDZ010042589.1:0-10342 GCA_032361705.1 Panulirus versicolor | reverse complement strand
CTCAGTCTGACTCCTGCTTCCAACTACCCTGCGAGTGTTCCCACACTGCCGAGTACCCGCCACCCAACTATCTTACCACACACTAAACCCTACAGTGATAAAGGAGTTAAAAGAAAGCCTGTGAACTTAAATGTAGCACAGAAATAGGATTCAGTTTTTACAAACTTTCAGTATTAAGGGACACCCCTTCCCCCCATTAGTCCATTAAATTGAGGATTTACTGTATGTGTGAGGTTTATCAGTCAGTGAGTTAATCAGCAGGTGACACATTGTTTAAAACCATAACCAGATTCATCCACCCCTTTTGTCTATTCAGCTTTGTGTGGAAATAATCTTTCTCACCTCATGTTAGCCCTCTAATTATCTGTATTTACATTGAGCACCATATCCATACGTTAGTACAGGTAGGTAGTAGTTGGTAGGCAGCTACCAAACAGGGTGGTATATTACTGGTACCACCCGCTTGGGTTTTGGGAGGGTTATGAACGGCTGCGCAATGAGCGAACACTTCAGTGGTTGTTAAGTTTCATCCCTCTGACTCGGGCAGCTGTCCTTTCTCTCTCCCTAACCCACAAGTGGACTACTGGCATTCCGTCCACAAACATACAATTCCTCCTTGTCACACTTAACACTTGACAGCTTTTGACTCGCACAACTCATTTTTCATAACTAGATTTTCCTGTGATGAGTGCTGTGTCCTAGCCCTGCCTTTTGGCATGATGGTTAGTTAGGTAGGAGCATTAGGTAGAAGTAATGGATTGGAACATTAGGCACAAATATTTGACAGACGTAGTTGGTCTGTTCATTAGGTAGGAGCCTCTGGAAACCCTGTGCTAGAGATGCCCTCTGCCATTGATCTGTTAAGAGTGAGGCACAAAAGGCTATGAAGCAGCACTCAGGTTTCACCAGATATGGGGACTGTTTTCCCATGGCCTACCTCATGACAGTTTCTGAAGGGAACAGGCATCAGAAATATAGATTTGTACATATACAGGTACTCCCTGACTTACAATTTTTCAACATCACGATGGTGCGATAGCAATATGCATTCAGTAGAAACCGTACTTTGAATTTTGATCTTTTCCCATGCTAGCGATATGTGGTACAGTACTCTCTCTTCAAGTTGTGCAGTGGCAGCGAACTGAAGCTTTCAGTCAGCTGCACAATCATGTGTAAACAACCATTACTCTACATTGTTCTGTGTTGCCAGCATTTTTTGGATTTTGTTTTTTGTGTTTTTGCATTCCATCTGGTGAAAAGAAGAGGGTGGCAGTTACCCTTGAGATGAAATTAAAGATAATTCTTCAATGTAAGGTGGCAAGCTAATAATAGCCATCACATGTGAGTTAGGACTTGCAATCGACAGTCTTGACTTTCTTAAAGGATAAGAAGCAAATCAGTGATGCAGTGAAATTTTCAGCATTGGTTAAATCCACTGTCATCACAAAGAAAAGAGCTAGGCTGATTGATGATATGGAAAAATTACTTGTCATGTGGATTTAAGACCAGATACAGAGGCGCATACCATGTAGCCTATTGTCAATCCAGGCTAAGGCAAAAAGTATATTTGATACGCTAAAATGGCATGCCGGTGATCCTATTTATATGCAAATGTTTACAGCAAGTTATGGGTGGTTACAATGCTTCAAAAGGCATCATAATTTTCATAATGTAAAGGTTAGTGGTGAGGCAGCAAGTGCCAATACTGAAGGTGCCAAAGCTTTTAAGGAAGAGCTGCATATGATAATTGTGGATGAGAAATGTAAGTATTCTGAGAAGTTTTAAGGCAGGCTAGGCTAAGCTATGATGGTCAGTAGGGTAGATGTACAGTATTAAATATATTTACAACTTATGATGGGTTTATCGGAATGTAACCCCATTGTAAGTCGGGTAGTACCTGTATTTATGTGTGTGAGTGTGCATGGTTTTGATGCTTTACACTTAACAGCTAAGTAATGTATGTGAATGGATGTGGCCTTTTTATTCTGTTCTTAGCACTACCTTACTAAGGTAGGAAACTGATCAAGTATGAAAGAAATGTTGGAATGTTTGTAGCTCAGGAAATCATTAAGGAAATATAAAGAAGTACTAACAGCCTCCATACTTGCTTTTACATTGTGCTAATTGGCCCAGGCATTGAAGCACTTGAACTACACCTGACTAAATGTGAACTCCATACTATCATTAGCAGTCATTAAGCTTAACTTTCAAGACTCTGCACAAACTTTTAGACTTTTCCTTAACCAGCAAAAGATTTATACTTGAGCGCAGGCAGAAAGCGGGACTATCTCAGTCCCCAAGGCTGTTTTCTAATCGGAGTGTGACAGCAAACCTTGATACTTAGTAAAGTCTCTGAGGATCTTCACCCCAACAGCTCAGGCTGTGTGGATCATTGGCCAACTTAGCCTTTAGAAGTTGCAGCCCACAGGTCTACATAACCCCCATATCCTGGCTGGTCAGATACGCTTTATTTGTCCATTGCACCCCGAAACTTCTCATTTGAGCATCCCATGCTGTTTGTGATGATAGATGCGAAGTTTTTGTGCATATTGCACTTATGGATTTCAGAGGTAGAATGTTACAGTCTTCCATGCCTGTCATGCTAGTAGGATGTTATTTCCAATGTAAGTTGGAACCATACTTTCCAGGATTTTTCAATTTTAGATGATGATAATACTTTTCCCATATGTGCTTCAGGGAGTCTGGATTCTGTCCTTACTCCCAGGAGTCAGAAACTGATCCACATTGCCCTACTTCACAGAAGTGGAAGAAAAGCAGTCAAAAAGCTGTGGACAAATAGCATTGAAACATCACACACCATTAGAATCTTCAAAAGGGCACTTAGAAGCAAGTTGAGTGAATTTATGAAGGTGAACAAGCTACATAACTCAAGAAAAGTTGGTTTCAGGTTGGGAAAATCTTGCCTCTCCCGGTAGCTTAACCATTTTGGTAGGACTGTTGAAGCTCTGGAAAATAAAGAAAATGCTGATGTGATTTAGACAGACTTTACAAAGGTGCTTGACAAATGTGACCATGGTGTCATTGTGCATAGAATGTGAAAGATGAATATGAAATGGAAAAATTAGTAGATGTACAGACAACTTTTTAACTAAGAGATGACAACATACAGTTGTAAGCCATGCCATCTCCAGTTATGCCATAGTAGAAAGGTCAGTCCCTCAAGGAACTGTACTTGTTCCCTTCCTGTTCCTCATTCTTATGTCTGACATTGATGCAAACATAAGCCACAGTTTCATATTATCCTTTGCAGAGTGTACAAGAATAAGTAAGAAAATTGCATAAGTAGATGATGTCAAAAGGCTACAAAGAGACAGAGAAAGTCTTTAATTGGGCAATTAAAAACAACATGCTTTTCGGTTGAGATAGATTTCAACTCCTCTGCTATGGCAAAAATGAAGACATCAGAAACATCACAGAATACTGGACAGACACAGACGCTGTTATATACTAGATAAATAGTGTGAAAGACCATAGAGTAATAATATCTAATGACCTAACCTTCAGCGAACACAACAAAACAATGATTGCCTCATGCAGAGTGAAGGTAGGCTGGATCCTGTGGACCTTCAAGATAAGGGAAGAAAAACCAATGGTGATATTATTCAAGGCACTAATGCTTTCACAGATTGAATATTATTGCATTCTAACATCTTCATATAAGGTGGGCAAAAATTTGGATTTAGAAAGTGCCCAGAGATCTTTCACAGCCCATATTATTGTGATAAATGAGCTAAATTACTGGGAATGACTGAAATCACAAAGGCTATACTCCCTGGAGTTCTATTCCTGAAAAATCCTAGAAAATATATTTCCTATCTTACATTCTACATTCAAAAATAGCATCCTTCTAGCATGACAGGCATGGAAGATTTTATGAAATGTCTCTGAAATCCAAAGGTGCCATATGCACAAAAAGAGAGAACACCTTAAACATCTGGAACCCAAGACTCTGTAACACCATGCTATCTACCAACAGCAACAGTATGGGATGCATGGTATAGAAGTTCAAGAGTGCATTGGACTACTTACAAAGTGTACCAGACCAGCCAAGCTGTGGGGGATATGAGTGCTGTGGTTGGGTGGTTGTTTGGGCTTTAGGCCTATCAGCTGCCAAGGTCATTAACTTAAGTTACATCCACCTACCAAAAATTCTTTAACCACCTTTAGGTTTAAAGATAATTCTAAGACCATACACACTTTCACTCTGGACTGTAGCTTCCAACAGCTTAGTCATCCAGCCTGGGCTTTGGGGTTGAAGACTGTCAAAGGCTATATGAGGTATGCAAGTTGTGCTAACTCAAGGGGGCAAAGAAAAGTGATGTCTTAGTGCAAACATTGAACTTATTTGTCTTAGTGCAAATGTTGGACTTATTTTCATTGCCTTGCATATGGTGAAAGTGCAATGTATTGATTTGCTATGCACATGGTGAAAGTACATTATTTTTTGGGTAACACTTAGGTGTTAGCGAATCAACACTGTGAACCATTAAGAGAAATGAGGAAACATTTTGTGTGACATAGCTGTCTGGCTGCTTTGTGGGAGTACAGAGGGCAAAAGCAAAACATCAGGGGTGATGTACTGCCATCATTTTGTTCAGTATTATTTCTTCATTGCTTTTCTGTGTAGTTTTGTACATCATTTCTATATACTTTTGTAGAACAAATATGTCTAAGGTATAACGTTCTCATGATGTACTTTGCATCAATCTGTGCACCACCAGATGCAAAGACTCGACAATTTATGTAACAATTAAGAAACGGAGAATTATATCTTGGTTCTCTGGAAACCCAGTCCCATGTTTACTTGTTTTTAGGAAACTTCAACCTACCACATTTTAAATGGAGGCAGGCAGGAAATAATAGTGTAACTGAAACTACTGACATGAAGCAGCTTGGACAAGAAGCTGCAAAAAGTGAGTTATTCAGCATATGTGAAAAGCTTTCCCTCTGTCAACAAATAAGAAAACCAACCAGAAGAAATAATGTGGACCCAACTTGGGATATCATCTGTAAAACTTTTTACCCTGATCACAACCTAATTGAGGTGAAAACAAGTTTGTATGCCAGTCTGCCTAGACAGAAAATATGTAACAGTGGAGGTGCATTTATAAATAAGAGTTTTGGAAGTAGATACACAAGATAATAGGATATGAATAAGATGGTAGGATGTGATCAGTGAGTTATCTGTGACAGTGAGAAACCTTACTGAATACTAAAACAGGAACTCTTGTGTAAATGACATGACCTCTTTGGTTCTTAAGACATGCAGACCTCTTTAAAGATACAAAGCACTGTTAGCGTGAGTGCTAAACATTCCTTGGAGAAAAAGTCAGCAACTAATTACATTAACATTACACTTTAGTAATTCGAAAGAGTCCTAAGAGGCAAAGTGACTGAATTTATGGAACTGAACGAGGTACACAACCCAGGAGAATATGGATTCAGAGCAGGAAGATTATCATTTGGAGAATATGGATTCAGAGCAGGAAGATCTATCATTTCACAGTTACTTGAACACTTTTGTAGGATTATTGAAGCTCCTTAGAAACAAACAAAATGTTGACATGATATACACAGACTTTGTAAAAGCATTTGACCCATGTGACCATGGTGTCATAGCACATGAATTGTGAAAGATGGGAGTGATCAGAAAAATTGGGATTTAAACCAACAGATAATATCTCATAGTTGTAAATCATGCCATTTCCATTTTCCTTCAAAGGGAATGTGCTTGCACCCCTCCTGTTCCTTATTCTCATATCTAAGTGTGAGCAAGCATGAGCCACAGTTTCATATCATATGTATATGATATGATAATGAGAATGAAAATCACATCAGTAGAGGATGCTGAAAGGCTACAAAGAGACATAGATGGAATCTTAACTGGGACATTAAGAATAAGATGCTTTTCTAGGGAGATAAGTTTCATCCTCTCCAGTATAGGGAAAATGAAGAAATAAAAACAATACAGAGTATTGGACAGAGGCAAATGCTATCATAAACAAGTTGAATGAAGTGAATGACCTAGGAGTAATAATGTCTAATAACCCAGCCTTCATCTTACACAGGACAATGAGCTAGATCCTATGGACTTTCAAGGCAAGAGAACACTGATAGTATTCAAGTCTCTAATTCTTTCAGGAACTGAATATTGCTGTGTTCTAACATCCCTCTACAAAGCAATTGAAATTGCACGATAGAGGAAACGTACAAGTGGATGGAAGATTATTCCAGAGGATGCATGTCAGAGGAATCTATGCCAAATGGTACAAGGTGACCAGCAAAGTGCCACAAGGTTTTGTTTTAGGACCATTACTTTTTGTGATGTATGTGAATAACTTACCTGAAGGTATGGACTCCTACCTAAATATGTTTGCAGAGGTCATGTAGGAAATGAAAAGTGAGCAGGATTGCATCAGCTTACAAGGGGACCTTAACTTACTCCAAAGTTGTTCTGATGTGTTGGATGAAATTCAGCCCAAGCAGATGTAAAGTAATGAGGATAGGAAAAAGTAAAAAAGGCAAAAATATTATTATTATTGAGCAGAAAATAAGCATAGGAGTCTGTGTAAGAACTTGGGAATTGATACCATCCCTAATGATCACCAGAGTCCCACATTAGGAGAATTGTTAAGGAGACGCATTGTCTTCAGGCAAATATTAGAATAATATTCACATATGTGGATAAGGAAATATTTAGCAAGCTGTTCATATCCTATGTAAGGCCAAAGATTGGATATGCTTCTCTAGTATAGTCACCACACCTAAAGAGGCATAAAGAGCAATTAGAGAATGCCCAGAGAAGGGGTACAGAAATGATACCAGTATTAAGAGAGAGAAATTATAGGGAAAGGCTGGAAGCCTTGAATTTGCCCACCTTTTAAAAGAGAAGAATGAGGGTTAATCTGATCACAAGTTTTTTAAATAGATCGTTTTTGTGGATAGATAAGAAACTTGTTAAACTAGATAGAGAAAAGATACTTTTTAATATTTTTTAAGACAAATGGAAATGAATGACTGAGTGCATGGTTAATGCCGACTCCTTACTCAAATTGAAGATGTATGATGGAGAATGTTAAAAAGATGGGTCCCACGGGTTTAAAACTCCCTCTCCTTACAGTAATTACATGCACCTTAGGAGAATAGTTAAAGAGGCCAACTGTCTGTTAGCAGTGTTAGAATTGAATCTGAGTTCATGGAAAAGGATATATTGAGCAAGCTGTTCACATCATACCAAAGGCGAAAACTGGAATATGCTTGTCATGGTCGGGCAGTGCTCTTAAAAAAACGCAAAAAGCTTGTAGAGAAGATCCAGAGTAGAGCAACAAAGATGATACAGTGCCAGAATTAAGAAAGTTGATATATAGGAAAAGACTATAGGCCTTACATTTCCACACCTTGGGAGAGAGAAGAGGGAAGGTTGTCCCAATCACAACCATAAGCCCCCAAATTCCTTCAGATGTATATTTATGTGAATTGAGTGATGTTATAGATGGATATTTACATGATGAGTTTTGCTCTTCAATTTCAAGACTGCTTGCTAAGCTTGGGTAGTGGCTGAGGTGGCAGTCTCCAGTAATTTCTCCCCACAGTCTGTCAGACTTCATCCTTACCAATAAATGATAGCACATTTTCTTAAGTTTTTAAGGAAGGAAAGGTTTTTTTTTATTTTTTTTAGATTGAAAGGACCAGGCACATGATCCTGAATTATTTGAAAATGGTGATCTATCTTTGGATCATATGGAGATTGATTTTATGGACACTGACTCTTACAGCAGTGAAAGTTTACCAAGATAAGGCAAGAGGATTTTCTAGCAGAAGTGGAGGCAGTGTTGCCAGCACCTGCCAGACCTTGACAACAGTTGTAACTGATTTATGCAGATGGTAATTTTACAAACATTTAAGTATTGCTGCTATGAAAAAATTTACCAATGAGCATTGGTTTTAACAAAAGAAAGGTTTGTCATCTAAAACGTAAAAGTAATCAATAAAAGTATTCAATGTTTGTAAAATGAATGAAAATATATGCAGTGGCAACTTTCTTGACACTCAGGCACTTGCTGTTTTTATTAAGTAGTGCTGAAACATAAACAAAATCTCTACTCATTATTTCTGTGAAAGTAGTGTCTGAAATATACTTTTGAATTGATATTTTATCATCGTTATATTAATATGTTTGAAACTGTCGTGTTGAATATGTTATTCGAACAACTTAAACATTGTGAACTTGAGAGGTTGGAGAGGAAAACTTATTGTGACAGGCATTAAGTTTTTAAAACAGAATGTTGATGTAGACGGTAAACGGGAAGAGATAACATGAAATTAGGCACTAGATTTGTTATGGGAGATGTAAAGAAGTTTTTCAGGATAAAAGTGCTGGATGATTGGAATAACATGAATAAAGACATAGTACTTAGCATACATAGATTTAAGAAGTTGTCTGATAGTAGAGAATGTGCAGGAGATGGGGCCTCATGAGTGTAAAGTTCTCTCTCTGTAGAGTATAAATAGGTTATAACAGAAAATCCTCTGTAAATGCTCACCCACCCTTCACACCCACTGACTTTCAAAATGCAAGGAAAGCTTCAAGAACTTCACTGTAAGTGGCCCAGAGTAGATACTATGTTAAACTTCCACATAAAACATATGCAATCTGAGCTCTCACATGTTTTCAGCTACTGACTACGTGACAAAATCCCAAATATCTTGAAACTTGCTGACATAGTGCCCATATTAACATCATGAAGTCCCCAAAATCCTCCTCTTTCTGTCCCTTTGTATCAATGCTCTTTTTGCTATCTGAATTCCTTGAAAAATTGATCCATGACAGAAGCAAGCTGCTCCTCGCACTCACACCGCACAGATTTAGACTAAGTCTCTCTAATACTGATTATATACATACTTCATACTGCACATCTTGGATGGCTTAAAAGAAAATGAATAAATACTGTAGCATTAGATTTGACCAGAGAGAACAGTTGGCAGTGCCTTCTGAAATATCCAGGCTAGCATGTTGGTAGTGTCAGACCTGCTAGGTCACACACCAGTCGTCCCATCGAGTGCCTGGAACTACCGTCATGCAAAAGATACTTGATACCATCCTCCACAAAAATGACAAAAATTTGTTTAACTTATTTATTGCTCGCTGACAAGCCAGAGGCATTTATAAAGGCTTCACCTTCAAAACTCAGATTCTGTTGTGGGTTTCCCCATGGAGCAGTTTTTTTCTAACCTTCAGTCTTTTTATTTATTCCCCCCCATCACCTCCCACAAACCACACAGTGAAAATCCTGTCATCCAATTGGAGAACTGGCTCAGACAAAATAAGATGTCACCATCCCCATTGAAATTCTTCGTCATCCTTTTGACTCCTGACAGACACAAATCTAATCCGTCACTTTGCCATAACCTAAATGGTCAGTCACTTCCACTCACCAGAATTCCAGTAATACTGGGTATCACATTTGATGTTTACTCCACATCACAAAGGCCTAAAACAAACTAAACACCCTCAATGCTTACCAGCATGAAATTACACTACACCTACCTTATAATCCACTTTGTCTAAAGCAAACGTAACAAAGCTGCAAACCACACAGAGCAAAGCACTCAGAACAACCAGTGGTATTCTAGCAGCTACAAACATTTTACATCTACAGAATGAAATAAAAATACATCATATACAATCTTGCCTCAGTATGCTTTGCACACAGTACTTTGCATCAGCACTAGACCCTTCTCCTCCAGCTCCCTCCAAAATCAGCCACCAACTTCCAATTTAGAAATAAATACGAGAAAACCTGTGCCTTACACCTCTACAATTTAATCCTAGCCTTGCACTTCCATAACCTACCTCATAGATTCCCCTACCTCAGTTAACACAATAGTGACAAGACATATACACTAAAATGACCCGAAAATTGCTAAAGAAATACCCTCTCAACTCATTTTTAAACACGCACTTGCCGTCTGAAACTACACTCCCCAGACATGTACACCCAATCAATGAAGTATCTTTATAGGTGGATCTGATGGAATTAAAATTGAACACGATTCCTGTTGTCTCAGTAGAGTTGGTAAGCCTGAATAGTAGATGCATTTTTTAATGATTAAGGATGCTGCTCTGAATGGTATTCTCAAAACAACATATTGATAAGATGCATTATAACTGTCTGAAAACAGGATACTGTATTGTATAATTTCTTTTACTCTCATTATGTGTGCTGAGAAAGGACTGATGATTAGGAATACCTGGTTTAAAAAGAGAGATATACATAAGTATATGTATGTAAGTAGGAGAGATGGCCAGAGAGCATTATTG
>JAUUDZ010042578.1:0-10692 GCA_032361705.1 Panulirus versicolor | reverse complement strand
TATTATTATTATTATTATTATTATTACTATTATTATTATTATTATTATTATTATTATTATTATTATTATTATCATTATACAACTGCAGGACCCCTGTTATGGGGCTTCTTCAGCTTTAAGACTTCACTCAGGATATTCAGGAGCAGGGAAATAATGGACCACTTTGGAGCAAGAAGGACCAATATGAGATTTTACTCCTTTCTGTCCATTGATGATTGTAGTCTCCCCAAAGGTAACATCTCACATGTGGTGTAACAACTTATAGGAGGTGTCCATAACACCATAGTATCATCATTAGCAGATTCAGGCCCTCTGGGCCCTCATATGCTTACTCCTTCAGAGGGCTGGGTAGGGTAGCTGGCCATGGCCAGCTGTCCAGTGACTTTTAGACTCAGACTTACACAAAGTATATGCTCAGACAACAACAAACTTTTACCACACCACACCTTGCCACTACAATACCCTCCCACCTTGGCCCTCACATCCTCCCTCACCACCAATTCTTCCCTCCCTGGTTACCACAGTTTCCCTCCCTGACCACCACATAACCCTTTACCACCACTGTCCCTCCTTTTCTGCCTACCACACCCTCCCTCACCACCACCATTTCCTTCCAGAGTAGATAATTATACCTGTGGAGTAGCTAGTGAAAAAAAGAAAGTTTATTGCAACGGGGAAGGTATGTAACGAGTGGAGAAATGGCAGTTAGGGGAAACAACAATATCTAGGAAACGAGTTGTGCATAGCACTACATGCTAGACCTAATTCATGGCAAAATCTCGGAGGTGCTAGGTAGGTACTCCTAGGGCACTACTATGCTCTCCCTCCTTGGTCACTGTACCTTCCTTGGCCATCACACCCTCCCTCATTACCACCACTCCTACCATCCCTTGTTCCCATGTCCTTCCTCATCATTGCCACTCCCTGGGTACCACACCCTCCCTCACCACCACCAACACTCCTCTCCCTAGCTGTCATGTCTGTTACACTTTAAATGAATCTTATCATCCACAGGCAATGTATTACCGCATGTATGCAATATCTGTTCATTCTATCCCGTGCATTCTCCTTGCCCTTCTGAATATTCAGACTTGTATACCCCAAAGCTGCTTTCTTTCACCTTCCATCTCCTACATGGTCAGCACATGAGAGGGAAGAGGTAGAAAAAAGCTTAGCATATGTGTGACATTCAATATAATCTGAGTTATGCATAAACAAGAAAAACAGTAACACCAACCCCCTTCTATAAATGATATTGGGTTTATCAGAGACATTGAAGTTAACTAAGATGGCATCAGGTCAGAGCATCATAGAAAAGAATATGAACTAAAGTTAGAACTGATAAAGAGAGATAGGATGTTTTAGAGGAGGAAGCAAGTGAATGCAGTTTGAATATCTGTTTTAACAAAATGGAATTAAGTTAATATTCAGATACTAAACAGAAAGTTGAATGAGGTATTCAGCTGCTGGAATACAAAACTTTATACAGTAGGTTTTCACAGGAGAAAAGATCAAATCATTAAAGGATTTATAACACAAACTATAATATAAAGATAAAGATATCAAGAGATAAAAGCACTAGATGAATGGAAGAGAATGGAAAACAAGATAGCAAATGCTGACAGGAAATATGATTAAGTCCCATTGAGAACATAGAGTAAATGAATGCAAAGTATTACTAAACATGGAACACAATCTGAAAGTTCTCTTCACGTTTATGGATGAATCAAAGAACAAAATGCTGAAACCTTTAGAAGTGGGAGATGATGATTAGAGTAGCCCCTAGAAAATATGCAAAATACTAATTAGTAAGTATAAGTTGGTGCTCAGCATAAAAAAAGAAAATATAAATGATGAAGTATTAGATCATTGTGATGACAGATATAAACATAACAGAAAAGGATATAATTGAAGGAATTGACCAACTTTGGGAAACTTAGAGGAAAGCCAGCACCAGTACTAAATGGGATTCCAATTATATTTTGAAAGAAGGCAAAGATGACAAGTAACACCTCTGATGATGAGATTGAGGTAAAGTATAAATCCAGCATAGCAGTTGTTCTTAAAGTGACATAAATAACAGAGTTTCACAAAGGTGAACATAATCAATTTGATAAATGACCTCAGGACCTCTGTTACAGGGCTTCATCAACTTGAAGGCTGCACTACATGCAGTTGCAAAAAAATGGATCCACTGGTAGAGAAGCTTTTCATTGAAATTGTATTTCATTTCATCCACTTAAAGTTTCATCAGAGATGGATCTCCACTCATGGTGTAACTTCATGCAAGCAGACTCCTTTATTACTTGGAAATCTAAACTAATGTCAGAAAGTATAAACCAGTTGGCCTAACACCATGTATAATTAGAGTATATGAGTGTGATTTATAGTACATCTTAGAGCATCTGTTTAGCAACAGTTCCATAAACAAAGACCAACAATGATTTGTACTAGTTAAAAATACACAAACATAACTGTTTGCTCTACAATGACATTTATGAAATTTTTGCAAAGAGAATGGACACTTTTTCTAGACTTTGCTAAGCATTTAACAAAGTTAACTAGATATTGTTATAGAAAGTGGCAAGAGGTAAGTTTAGTGGGAAATTTGGAAAATGGATTGGAGTTCTTGACTAGCAGAAAATTCAGTGTGGTGGCAGATGGAACTGTGTCTAATGAATCTATCTGTCTGTAACTCTGATACCTGTTACCTGCAAGAACTCCCTCAAGGAGGTGGCCATGGCAAAAGTCTCCATAACTGGTGAACTTCACGGTTGCTGCTTAGCCTTTAGTGCTTCACCCTTAACAGGCTACTGGCAGAGGGCAACTCTAGTGCTTTGTTTCCAGAGGTTCCTACATACAAACTACTACTATCTAATGTTCCTGCCTACTACTTCTACCTAACATTTCTGCCTAATTCTTATTCCTAATGTTCCTACTTACTTCTCTCTGTTGCTCGTACCATTTTGCAAAAGGGTAGATCTAGCACATAATGCTCACCGCAGGAAAATTTAGAGTTACAAAGAGTGAGTTGCATGAGTCAAGTGTTGTTAACTTTTGTGTGACAAGCAGAGATTGTATGCTTGTGGACAGAATACCAGCAGTTCACTATGGGTGAGGCAGAAAGAAAAGACAGCTATTTGGGTCAAAGGAGTGCAGCTTGACAACTACTGAAGTGGTAACTCACAGATGAAGAGGACTTTATATTGGGAGTACCACAAGGATTGGTCTGGAAATAGAATAAAGAAGTCTTTAGTAATAGAATATCTAGACTAGCAGCACTGGAACCATGTCTGATGAAGAGGACATTTCTTTCAGGAGTACCACAAGGAATGGTCTTTGTGTCAATGGCAAAGAGAGGGATGTAAAGCAGAATACATTCAGGGGTTTTGTAGATGACAGTGAGTAAGACAACAAGATGAAAAGAAGACTGATAAATGTTAAAAGATATAACCAACAAATATGCAGAAGAGAACCTAATGTAATCGAGTGGAGAAATTTGAACAAGTACCTCTTGGAACAGTGCAAAATTTATCAATATCTTCATGCAAAGGCATACAACTAGAGAAAGAAGAAAATGTCAAAGATCCAGAAAACTTAATTTGAGCATATCATTAAGACAGTATATGAAAGCCAAAGAATGATTGGCATGATAATGAGAACTTTCACAAGAAAAAAAGCTAATGATGAAAATATTTATGTATATATAAGAACTGAAGTTGAATATTGCTATGTTGTATGGTCACCAGTAGAGCATAAATGGAAATAAACAAATCAGAGATTTAAGAAACACCCCTCGTGCAAAACTGATGGTCTGGAATATCTGAACTGTCATGAGAGGATGAAAGAGCGTGACCAAGCCTAGGAGGGGCAGTGGAAAGATATATGATAATACATACATGTATCGAATGCAAGGTATATTAATGAAAGCATCACTGGAAGGAATTTACAGAATTATCAGAACTGAAACAATACCTGGGAATATGCCATGAAAATATATGAGTGTCCAAAAAAAAAGGTTGGTAAGATTTAACTGAATACCAGGAGAAATAAAAAAAACTTACATAGAGGAACTTCAGAAACATTTATAAGATAATTAGATTTGTGGCAGAGATAAAACCCTGATTGTCAGTTGTGTAAGATTTATGGCAGTGGAGAAAAACTGTAATTCAACTAGTGAGACATACAGTAAATGCCTAGCACTAGGCTGGTCGTTTTGACAAAAACTTATTGTTTGTACTTGTTGGTAGGCACTTAGGTGATTCCAGCATCCTCCCTTCGTTTGTGACTCAGAGATACTCTCAGGTGGTCCCTCTTCTCTAATTCTTTTCATTGGTCCAAACCAATTTAGCACACCTTGGTCAGCTGTCATATTTTTTCTTTACTAATCCACACCTCTCTCTTACACTGCTCTTCCATCATCAGCCTGCATCACTCCACATATTGGTTTTAGGCATTATTATTGTTAGTATTATTATATTGTTATTATTGTTATTATTATTATTATTATTATTATTATTATTATTATTATTATTATTATTATTATTATAGTATTATTTTTATACATGTTTTGCCATTTCCTGCTTTAGCACGGTAGTGCTGGGAACAAACAAAAAAGGCCTCATTTGCTCACATCCACTTTCTAGCTGTCATGTGTATTGCACCAAAATACACCTTCCTGTCCACAGCCAGGCCCCACAGACCTTTCTGTGGTTCTCCCCAGCTGCTCCATCTACCTTAATTCAGTTCATTGATAGCACATCACCCACTGTATACCACATTGTTCCATTTCACTGTATTCCATGCACACCTTTCACCCAACTGACCCTCCACTTTTGACACATATATCCTGTTTGTCATCCTCTTTTCACCCATCCTCTCCATATATATCCAGACCCTTTCAGTCCACCCTCTTCATCTCTCTCAGCCACACCTCCCTCTTACCGTTTTATTACTTACTTGAAGAAAGCACCTCGCACCACTTATAGTCCTCAGACATTTCATTTACAACACATGCACCATTCTCAGCATATTCTCACCACTAGGCCATGCCTCACATTCATGAAACAGTGTTGGGGCTACTGTAACTTCCAGCATACTCATTTTTGCCTTCCCATATAGTGATCTCTTTTTCCACATAATCCTCACTGTTTCCTGAATCTCCCTTCACCTTTCCCATCCTATGACTCCTGTCTGCTTCCTTGATTTCATTTGCTGCTGTGTCCACTTCCAGGTATTTAAATCACTCCTTTTCCTCCAAATTTTCTCTATTCAAACTGTCACCCCCAACTAACCTCTGCATATTCCCTGCTAAACTTAATGACCTGACTTTTCTTCATATTTACTCTCAACTTCTTCCCTTAATACACTATCCCATATTTAGATTCCAAATTCTTCAGCTTCTCACAATATTTGCCACCAGTGCCATGCTGTCAGCAAACAACAACTGATACATCCCAGGCTCACTCATCCCCTATAAACTGCATACTTGCTTCTGTCTCCAAGACCTGTGCATTTGCCTCCCTCATCCCCCCATTTATAAACAAATTAGATAGCCTTGGTGTCATCACACCCCTTCCACAGAACCACCTTCACCTTGAAACAACTCACCTACTCTCTCCCTGCTCACACATGCCTTACAGTCATCGTAAAATCTTTTCACTGTTTCTGGTAGCTTTCCTCCCACACTATATATTCTTAAGACCTTCCACAAGTCATCTGTATCAACCATAGTATATGCTATCTCCTGGACCATAAAGGCCACAAAAATCCTTCTATTTCTCTAAGTATTTCTTGTACACATTCTTTAAAGCAAAAACCTGATCCACACTTCCTCAACTAACTCATAAAACCACATGGTTCCTCCCTAATCTGATGATCTGTACATGCCTCACCCTCTTAGTCACCACTTTCCCATACGACTTACGAGGTACACTCAAAAACTTATACCTCTTTAGTTCAAACACTCACTTTTATCCCTTTTGCCCGCACAAATTAGCACTATACATGCATTCTGCCAATCCTCAAGCACCCCATTATGATCCATATGTACTTTGAATATCCTTGCTAACCAGTCAACAAGTAATGAAGAGGAGATATGTGGTTATAAAGGAGTGTGGTTGAGAGAGCAGAAGAGGATGTGTTGAAATGGTTTTGGACATATGGAGAGCGTGAGTGAGGAAAGGTTGACAAAGAGGGTGTATGTGTCAGAAGTAGAGGGAACAAGAACCAGGAGACCAAATTGGAGGTAGAAGGATGAAAAAGATTTTGAGCAATTGGGGCCTGAACAAGCAGGAGGGTGAAAGGCGTGCATGAAATAGAGAGAGTTAATTGGAGTGATGTGGTAAACTGGAGTCAGTGTGCTGTTACTGGACTGAACCAGGGCATGTGAAACATCTAGGGTAAACTATGGAAAGGTCTGTGGAGCTTGGATGTGGATAGGGAGTTGTGGTTTTGGTGCATTACACATGACAGCTCTTCGTCTGTTTTCTGGCACTACCTCACTGATGCGAGGGAGTGGCGATGCTGTTTCCTGTGGGGCTGGGTGGTGCCAGGGATGGATGAAGGCGAGCAAGTTTGAATATGCACATGGGTATATATGTATGTTTTTTATTATTATTATTATTATTATTATTATTATTATTATTATTATTATTATTATTATAGTGCCAGGAAATGGACGAATAAATGGCCTATCCACTCATATACATGTTTATATACATAAATGCCCATATATGCGCATATACATGTAAACATATGCATAAACACACACACATATACATATATACACATGTACATATTCATACTTTCTTGCCATCATCCATTCCTGTCGCTACCCTGCCCCACAGGAAATAGCATCGCCACTCCCTGCTTCAGCGAAGTAGCACCAGGAAAACAAACAAAAAAGGCCACATTTGTTCGCACTCAGTCTCTATCTGTCATGTGTAATGCACCAAAACTACAGCTCCCCATCCACATCCAGGCTCCACAGACCTTTCCATGAGTTTATCCCAGATGCTTCACATGCCCTAGTTCAGTCCATTGACAGCACGATGACCCCGTTAAATCACATAATGCCAATTCACTCTATTCCTTGTACACATTTCACCCTCCTGTATGTTTAGGCCCTGATCGCTCAAAATCTTTTTCACTCCGTCCTTCCTCCTCCAATTTCGTCAACTGTTTCTCCTTGTTCCGTCCACCTCTGACACATATATCCTATTTGTCAATCTTTCCTTATTCATGCTCTCTACATGTCCAAACCATTTCAACACTCCGTCTTCTGCTCTTTCAACCACACTCTTTATTTCCATGCATCTCTCTTACCCTTTCATAATTTATTATTATTATTTTTATTAGTATGCTTGATCACTGTTTCCCACATCAACAAAGTAGTGCCAGGAAACAGATGAAGAATGGCCCATCCACTCACATACACATATATATATACATAAATGCTCATACACGCATATGTACATACATATACGTATACATATCAACATATACACATATACATATCAACATATATACATACATATGCATACATGTACATACACGTACATAGATATATACTTATGTAGACATGTACATATTCAAACTTGCTTGCCTTCATCCATTCCTGGCTTTACCCCACCCCACAGGAAATAGCATTGCTACCCCCTGCTTCAGTGAGGTACCACTGATTATTATACTTTTTTCATACATATTTGCCATTTCCCGGTTTAGCAAGGTAACGTTAAGAACAGAGGACTCCCACTTGAGCGCGGTAGCGTCAAAAACAGACAAATTAGCCTGAGAGGGAAATTCCTCACTTGGCTCTTTGCTTTGTTCTTCTTTTGGAGAGCAATACAGGAAGGGAAGATTTCCATCCACCCACTCCCACCCCTCATAGTCACCTTCTATGACATGCAGGAAATATGTGGGCTGTATGCTTTCTCCCCTATCCCCAGGGATATTATTATTTAATTGTCATTATCATTATTATTTACTTAATCATTTATTATACATAATTGCGGTTTCCTGCATCAGGGATGTAGGCTACACCAGGAAACAGATGAAGAATGACCCATCCACTCATATACTTGTATATATGTATAAACGCCCACATACACACATATACATACATATACGTACACATACACAGACATATACATACATACACTTGTATATGTTCGTACTTGCTTGCCTTCATCTATTCTTGTCGCTACCCCACCCTATAGGAAACAGCATCGCTACCCTCTGCTTCAGCGAGGTAGTGCCAGGAAAACAGACAAAAAGGGCCACATTCGTTCACACTCAGTCTCTAGCTGTCATGTGTAATGCACCAAAACCACAGCTCCCTTTCCAACAGACCTTTCCATGGTTTACCCCAGACACTTCACATGCCCTGGTAATTATTATTTCATACATTTTCATATTCCATATTACAGATACTGTTTTTGTTATTATACTCATTTGCCAATTCTGCATAGTGATGTAGTGTGAGGAGCAAACAAAGAACAGCTTCATTTGTTCACATCCACTCATGTCATGTTCAATGCACTGAAATCAGAGCCTCCCCTTCTTGCATTTCAGTTTCTAAAAGTAGGAACAAGGTGTGCTCATCCACCCTTTAGGCTCAGGCTGGTGTGTCTGAATGTGTGTGTTAGTAAGCAGGATGAGAAGGAAAGATAAATAGTATGATTGAAGAGAGGAACCTGGAACTTTTTAGCTGTATTGAATATTGTACTTGGAGTGAAGCCAGTGCTTACTGTTCATCCAACAGCCAAGCCATACTGACTGCTTCATGGATTACCTTGCCTGCTTCATGTGCCCATTGATAGCATAGTGCCCTCATATATCACATCAGTCCAATTTTATTTCATTTTATTTTATACCAGTTTCTCACTGCCCTGAATATTTAGGGTTCAGATATTCTGAACTATGTCCTTCCATCCCCTTCCCAGTTTTCCTTTCCTTCTTGTAACCTCCATCTTGACACATAGATCCTCATAAACAGTTCATATTGTTCATCCTCACACTATGTCTAAACCATTTCAGCACACTCTGCTGTTTCAATTAAAATGCAGTTATTACCTCACCCTTCTCTGACACTGTCAGTCCTTATGTTTTGACTCTCTTCCTTTGTAATGCATTCAAGACCCAAGAATAGCATATGTACAATGCTGTTGAGACTACCCATCTTTATCTGTATGATTTGTAACATCCACCTCCACGTGCACCTTAATGCACCCAGGATCTTAGCTTCCTTTTCCACCTTGACCCTTTCAAATTTCCATGATTCCATACAATGCCAAGCCCATCCCCAGGTACCTAAAGCACTCAACTTTTCTAGGTTTTTCCATTTCAAACTTACTTTACACACATACCATTGTCTCATCTCTTTGTTGAATCTTATTACCTTACTTTTGTTCATGTGTACCTCATCTTTCTCTTTTCACCATCACCAGTATCTGGAGTCTGCCACCAAACAGCAACTGATTCATCTTCCATGCTGCTTTTTCCCAATATACCACAGACCTGCCCTTTACTCTAAGATCCTTGCATTTATCTCCTTCACAACACCATCTTTAAATATATTAAACAATCATAGTGACCGCACATCCTTAACATGACCCATGTTCACCAGAAACTTCTCACCCATATCTCTTACTGTTTGCACACTTCTCTTACTCTCCTGGTAAAATTCCTCACTACATTTAGTAACTCCATTTACCTTATATTTTTAGCACCTTCCAAAAGGTCCCTCTTTCAGCTGAATCTTATGCTTTTTCCAAATTGATAAGTGCCATATACCTTTCGTACTCTTTCTCCAAGTTTTTCTCACTCTAAAGCTTCAGAGCAAACACCTGGCCCACACTCTTCTGCATGCCAACCCCTCTGTCGCCATTCAGCCATACGTTCCACTTGTAAATGATATTGATGATGGGCTGCATTGTAGATTATCAAAATTTGCAGATTATATTAAATTGGGAAAAATATCTAGAACAGAAATTGAATGTCTGCAGCTTCATGCTGACATATACAAAATGATGGACTAGACTCACTGATGGCAAAGGAGGTTTAATGTCTGAAAGTGCAGAGTTTTATATATCAGTAGTAGAAAGGAGAGGGCAAGCTATAATATGAATTCTATTGAGCTGCAGAAACGTTTTCAGGTTTTTCTCATTGAAACATCTGTATGTCTTTCCACTCTTAACGCACTCATGAGTTTCTGATTCCTTCCACCACCAAATTTGATCTTGACATTCATTTGTCTGGTGCTGCTTGAATTTTCTTACATGTATGTCATTTCCTCTTTTCTTAAATAACTACAAATTTTCACAGGCCTTCACCACCCTCTGCCTCTCTTTACAATGATGGTAATAATTTTGTCTTTTATTATTTTATGTGATCACCGTCCCCCGCATCAGCGAGGTAGCTCCAGGAAACAGACAAAGAATGGCCCATCCACTCATATACATGTATGTATATATATATATAGATGCCACCACACACACGTATACATACACATACACAGACATACATATATACCCATGTATATATTCTTACTTGCTTGCCTTCATCCATTCCTGGCGCTACCCTACCCCACAGGAAACAGCAATTGCTACCCCCCTGCTTCAGCAAGGTAGCGCCAGGAAAACAGACGAAAAAGGACACATTCACTCACACTCAGTCTCTAGCTGCCATGTG
>JAUUDZ010042568.1:0-10692 GCA_032361705.1 Panulirus versicolor | reverse complement strand
TCAAAGTATACATTTTTGATAAGACAAGTCTGGGCACTTAAATTAACGGGATCTCATTATGTTGTAAATCTTAACAGAGAGAACTATAATTATCATACCGTTAATGTAGTAATATTTTCCCTAAATACGTCCAGACAGGTTGGTCATGTTAACTTGTGTATCTGTCACTGACCTAATGCTGTTACATTTTTTATCTTCTGTCAAGGAATTATGAAGGCTGATCGCTCAAGTTAGAGGGAAAAGATCAAATGTTTTTTGTTTTTTCTCATATTTAGAATATAGAAAACGAACGAATTCTACCATGATTCTAGTGTTTTATTTACTTATTCATTTACTTATTCATTTATTTATTCATTCCTTCATTTATTATTTTGAGGCTAAATCGAACTGGCGTCCCTGTAGGCCATATAGTGTGTGGCTTTGTATACGCCAGGAAGGGAGAAAATGAATTATAAAGTTTTTCCATTTAGAATTAATATTCTGCACATTTGTTTCTATGTTTTTAGTCAAAGGACATCAGTGTTGAATATCCGGCAACAACAGGGAATATTGTAAAAGACAAGGAAAATGTCGAGGTCAAGTTTAAATATTACCAAAATGAAAAAAAAAAAAAATTAATAAACAAACCGGACCTGACTAATTGGTTGTACCGTGATGCTGGTGCGTGTAGCTGGTGTTGTCTGAGTTAGACTGTGATCTAGATGTTAAGTTTTGGTTGTTGTTCTTTGATTTGTACTTCGGCGATGTGGAGGCGTCTTGTGTCTTGCTCACGGCGGAGTATCCTTGTAGATTTGACCGTCGTCTCTCGTGTGAGGACAGTGCTGTGCGTCGTGGTGACATGTAGTTTGATGGAATCTTCTCGTAGGTGTAAGCTGGGTGAGTCTTGTCCTTGTTGATACTTGAATTCTTAAACTACATTGGATTCTTTGAATGACTTTTTTTTTTGTAGAGCTGGTTACTTATGATGACACTGCTTGTTTTCTTTTTTTATTTACTTGTTGATATATTTATTATGTCATAGACGACTAGTTTGCCTTTGAAATTTTGTACTGTATTGTTAATGTTTATGGAGACAATGTCTCGTAGTACACATTCATCTGTCTTGAATGCTGTCCATATCTGGTTGCGGTAGTATATTATGTGTGTCTGTGTTGCTTATAGTTTCTGCCGGTGTGAGCTTGTATGAATTTATTTAATTGTTTGTCCGAGTTCCTGTCGCCGTTGTTGATAAAGGTCTGTTTTAAACGCTGTGCTTCTTTATGGAACATATGGCCAGGTGGATGCAATCTTTATTACGCTCGGTGTAACATAGCAGTCATGCCTCCAATTTTGTGGCGTTGTGGACATTCGCTTAATTGCATGTAAACATGAGCTGAGGTATGTGTGGTGCATCTGGTGAATGATGGTTACGTAATTATTAATACTGCTTTCGCAGTGGGTCACGGTGCTGTGTGTGTGTGTGATCTAGTATTTACTGAACACTACGAGAGGGGGGAAAAAAAAACCACATAATTCCTCGTGGACATCATTGTATTTGATGAGCCATTTCCTCCTACATTACTTCACCTTAGTGAGTTACTTTTATCACATGATAGCGAACGGTTTACTGAACCAATTTGCTAATTTGTAAAACTCTGAGTGATAAATTAGCACACTTCCCTTAGCACACTTCCCTCCCTGGCGGATGATGTCTTCTCGTGTTGATGGAGTGATGTATTGCACCAGAGGCTGACATCCATGACGGAGAACATCAGAACTCCGAGATAAGTAACTTCTGAATATGCCTACTCACCGCCCGTTTTCTTTCCATGTCACAAGAGGCCGTGTTGAATGCATTCGGTTGACCGAGTGAGTCAGTCGGTTGTTTACGCCTCAGTGATTGCTCCTCAGTCTTGTTCATGACTTGTCATGTGAGGCTCCTGACAGGTGACGGGGTATTTGACAGTTGACAGGGCATTTGACAGTTGGCGGGTCACACTTGACGATTGACGAGGTGTTTAACTATCACTGGGTCACTTGGTTGAAAGGGTGTTTAATGGGTCACCTGACGGTTGACAGGGCATTTAATGGGTCCCTTAACGGTTGACAGGACATTTTATAGGTTACATGACGGTTGACAGGACATTTAATGGGTCATTTGACTGTTGACGGGACATTTAATGGGTCACTTGACGGTTAACGGCGACCGTTACTTGTCATGTACTTGTATTTATCTCTTCTGTGTCACAGTCCAGGTGGAGGTGAGTGAGTGTGGTTCATTTACCCAACGTGGCGAATCAGTCCTCAGCGTCGTGGGCCAGTTTCATAAGAATTTACGTTTGCAACTGTGAAATATTTCCTCTTGCAAGTGGGCTTTGGTGATTCGGTTATGAAGTGGTTTAGGTGGGAGGGATCTAGCCAGTGGAAACTGAACTGAGTGCTGAACATAGTAAGGTGTGTGTGCTCGAAAGCATTATTGTTGTTGTTGTTCGTGTTGTGCTTGTGTTGTTGTCTTTGGGTTGTTTCTGAGCAACCGGTGATTGCTCTGGGTGCTCTATTGAGTGTTTTGATACGTTTTTTGCTTTTGAATGGGGTCGAGTCCGCCAAGGTTCGAATCCTAGTCGTAGCATCCGATCCACAGTTAACCTAGCTGTTCATCCGCTCCCTTAGAGGCTGGTGGATAAAATGGGCTCCCACTTTAGGCTCTGGTGTATTGTTGTGTATAACGTTAATGAGATGGTCTTGATCAGGTCATTCCCTCATATATATATATATATATATATATATATATATATATGATGTTGATCCGCTCGAATGTAAACATTTGTATACCAACCTACTCCACCTATATGCCTGTTCAGGTGTGTTGTCTGCTATGGAGTACCATCCACCTGAATCTCACGCCTCGGGAGCCACGAAGGTGTTGACTGAGGGGGTGAGTGATGAGGGTCGGGATGTTGATGAATGATGCCGTCTCTCTGAACACACTCCCTCACTCCCTCCGTCGCTCCAGATAACCACCATTTGTCTGTGGGTGAGAGAGAGAGAGAGAGAGAGAGAGAGAGAGAGAGAGAGAGAGAGAGAGAGAGTGGGGTGGAAATAAGGTGTTAGAAAGAGATAGTGGGGTGGAAATTAGGTATCAGACTTTTGCACATACAGACAAACAAGAGAAAAACAAAGCGAGGCAGGAAGGAAAGAGAAATTATTTTTTCCTAAGGTGCCAGTATTTCCTGATCTTCGTTTTTTCTTTTCTTTTTTCCTTCCTGTTAAAGAACAACATAATGAAGGAGTCCGCAGATTTCACCACGTCCGTCTCGTAGGAACATTGCATCACATGATTGCCTCGTCGTCACCACCTTCAGAGTGTGTGGTGTAGAGGAACGTGTTACGCGTCCGAGGCCTTCCATCCCCTGGCCACTCGAAGCTCCGTCGCAAGGTTGTGGCGTCAGACCCCAAGTCCACTGCCAACCAGGTCAGTGTTTGGTCTCTGGCCAGTGACCGGTCTGTGACGCACAGGTTTCCAGCAAGCGCCTCTCGCGCTCTCTTGAGGGGGGAGCGGCTCAGTCGACGTCGTGGAACCGTTGAGCGAGGAGGAGGACTTGTCCGCCGCTCCACACCCTCTCCTCCCGCGTCTTCTACCTCCAGTCTTGTATGTGATGTGCAGATCGCGTGTGTGTGATTATGTTGGCGTGTGATGTGTGCCGTGTCAGCCAGCAGGATGGTTAGATGTCACGGCGGTGGTGTTCTGCCTGACGGGTCAAGGTTGCGTGTTGACCTTCCGAACGCGAGTGTGGGTGGAAATGTGACCTGAGGCCAGTGCATAGAGCTTTTACGGTACCGTTGACTGACTGGTGGGGGCCATGGGTGTCACGCCACAGCAGGCGGCCCTCTGTGGCCTACTGCTGCTGTTGCTCTGTCATCTGTGTCGCCTCGCACCTCCACCTGCGACTGGGGTGGTGGCTCTCCTCCGTGCAACAGCGCCTCCTGCACATCCCTACGAGAGTGTCGGGGATCTACGTGTGTCGTCCTCGAGTAGACATAGCCAGTTACAGACGGGGAGCTCAGAGGACCTTCTTGATGCAGGCGGGAGCACTGATACTGTGGGTGACGGAGGACCATCATCATCACCCCAGTCCATCGGAGAATCGCATCGAAGCACCGTCTATAAGGTAAGCCTTCGGGAGGACGTTCCTGCACCTGTGGAACGGGATCCTCCCCTACATTTGACGTTCGTAGCCTCGGGTGGTGGCGTGGTGCGGGCCGCTGCTGCTGTGGGTACCGTACAGGACGAGATGCCGACCTCCGCTGCATATCCTCAGGTCACGCCCGGTAACGGGTCACCGATCACAGGGTCCGACGAGCCCTTCAGCAGCCTCCGCGTCGCTCTGGACTCCTCCAGCGTCTACGCTGCAGGACGCCCACATACTAACACCAGGTGGGAGAGGACGCACGCTCTCCCTCCCACTCGCGTTCCTACTAACATCCGCACTTACGAAACTGTCCCCATAGTCGGGAATTCACATCCTCCTTACGAACCAAACGTTCGTGAGTTCTCCCAAACGACCGGCGAGCGAGAGACAACGATGAGACGCAACGTCCGACGACATGAGACGACATCAGATATCACTGGAACGACGAGACAACGACAGCAGCGTGTGCAGCTGCTGCTGCTGCTCGGGGCGCCCCGCCCCACCCTCCACCACCCGAGGGGTCGCAGAAACCGAGACTGGACGTCACCAGACCGACACTCACCCACAGCTGACGATGGTCCAGCCACAGCAGACGCAGGTTCACTGTCAAGAGACGGAGACTCGCAGGATGTAGCACATAGACGGTCGCTGACAACGGACGGAGAGTCGCAGACGACAGACAGAGAGTCACAGACAAGAGACAGAGACTCACAGACGACAGACAAAGACTCACTGACGACAGACAGAGAATTACAGACGACAGACAGACAGTCACAGACGACAGATGGACAGTCACAGACGACAGACGGACAGTCACAGACGACAGACGGACAGTCACAGACGACAGACGGACAGTCACAGACGACAGACAGAGAGTCACAGACGACAGACAGAGAGTCACAGACGACAGACAGAGAGTCACAGACGACAGACAGAGAGTCACAGACAGACAGAGAGTCACAGACAGACAGAGAGTCACAGACGACAGACAGAGAGTCACAGACGACTGACAGAGACTCACAGACGACAGACAGAGAATTACAGACGACAGACAGAGAATCGCAGACGACAGACAGAGAGTCGCAGACGACAGACAGAGAATTACAGACGACAGACAGAGAATTACTGAAAACAGACGGAGAATCACTCAAAGCAGACGAAAGTTTACTGCAAAGTCTGTCACCAGCGTTGAGCCATTCTGTCATGTCTGCCACAGGTCGAACAAACAGAGAGCGTGCGAAACTGAACAAGGCAGAGGCTCAGGTAAGCAAGATAGATAAGCAAGTAAGCAACACAAACATTCCTGTAAGCAAGACAGGTGGGCAATCAGACAGGGCAGGTGGTGAGGTCGGGGACGGTGCAGTTGGGGGGCAGGTGGTGATGCTGCCCCTTGGGCCAGTAACGGTAGTAGTTGGACCCGGCCATACTTCCTCCCTCCTGCACCCCGCCTCAAGGCCAGGGCCGCGGGACGCTGACCTACTGACGCCCCTCGCCGCCGCCCTCCTGCATCGTACTCCCCAACTCCCGTCACCCAACCCAAACGGACCATTACCACGATCTCCCCAAGCCTCCCTCTCATTGCCAAAGTCACGCTCCCCAGTATCACGGTCTCCCCATGCTTCTTCACCACCACCACCGCTCCCCACCCCACCGACCCACCCGCTACGGCAGGACCCGCGTCTTGGCTCACCACAGGACGGGAGGAACACCCAGGAACCTACATCTCCTCCCGTACTGGTTGGAGGACCTCAGGGTTCGTCTGGTGTACAGAACATTACCAGAGATGGTCTGGTGAACACTCATCCAGGCATCGACAGTAGCTTACACTCACAGACCAACAGTAGAAAACATCAGGCACACAGTCTCGGGCAGCCATACACAGTTCGTCCCTCGCCCGTCGGTGGGGACGACGAAATACAGTCGACCTTATTGTACCCGCCACCCATGGTCAACACAAGTCAGAGTGCTAAGCTGCGACAGCGCCTCGAGGCTCAACCTGAGCTCAGGTCACCCGCCAGTTCCACTCCAGGGTCACCGAAGGCCAGGGATGCACAGGTGTCATCAGAGAGTGGAGGATCTCACCACCAGGGGAACGGTGAGGGTTTACAGGACAGGATGACATACAAACGTCAGTCCGCGGGTCTCAACCCCTTGCGTATTCGCCCGTCAAATCCGGTTCAGCCTGGGGCTCTGAGCTCCACTCCCCTGGCTTACCCAGAACATCGAAACTTCTCCCACACGTCGAACCTTACGCAACAGAGCGAAGCCACAACACGAGGGCCCACATCTGGGCCGCTGGGCTACGCGGGCGGCGGCCCTGTTGATCCTGCTCAACTGATCTTACACAATGCCAACGCCCGACCCGCAGCTCCCGGGCGCCCCCCATCCAACATCATCGCTCAGCCGTCTCCCGTCGTCCCTGAGACTCTCCTAGGCTCTCCTGAGCCTCCGTCAGCCTCCTTCACCGTGAGGAATATAACAAACGACTCTGGTTCTCGCTTATCCAAGCCGGGGATAAACCCAACCTCCCCACAGGTCGGCGGCGTACCCAGGGTCGAAGATTTGGGTCCTTCTCCGTTTTTCGTAGGAGATCCTGAGCAACCGACGTATGTCTTCACCACCTCGCGTCCTCCCAACCGACCCGTCCATCCTGCCGACCTCCTCATAGTCGGGGGCGCCACCACTCGGCCACCCATCACCGTGCCCCCGCCAGGCTACAACCCTCTCCTAGATAACCTGCAGAGACTGGACGTGATTGAGGCAAACAGTGACGGAGAACTTGCGAGTGTTCACATCCCCGCACCCCAGTTCCCTTACACACTTCCCCAGCATTCGGACTTTTACCCCAGTGCGTCTAATCCAGGATATCTTGGTCAAACGCACACTGGTAACTCCTTCCTTAATTCCCCTGAAGACTCGCCCCGTCCGACATTCTCAAGTCAACATGGATTCAACTTTCCCCGTCCAATTTCAGATTTCATAATCCCAGGGGCTGTGGCGACCGAACCTCCATCCCTCACACCTGCCATCGTCTCCAGCAACATGGTACCTGCAACACAGGATATTGAACCGATCACTGGTCTTGCTGACAACAGATTCGCCGCCGCTCCTCTGGCACAGCAGTCGACCCATCAGACCACCAAACTAGAGACAGACTTTCCACCTCCTTCGAGTGGTGAACTCGCTCACCAGATCACACGTCAGAGTACAAAGCCAGTCAAAGTTTCAGGAGGGATTCTAACAACAAACTTTGGTCCAGAGGTTTTGCCTCAACAAGACCTTCCCGCCATTACATCGACGGGTGGTGGGTTTCCTCCGCTGCCTCAGAACTCACAAGATCCCGGATATCAGGAGCAACGATACCCATTCATCATTCCTGGCATCAGTGATCCACAGGATAGTCTATATGACCCTCAGAACTTCAATCATCTCGTGGGCTTCCCTTCAACTGGGTATCCTCAAGGACTCTACCCGCTAAGGCCTAACCTACAGTCGCTTTACTTTCAAAGTCCTTACTCACAGGAGCCTTATCCTCCGTATCCTGGGTATGTAGACCCTTACGGCACTCACTTTGGTCCATCTGGTCAGTATCCCCTCAGGTTGCCCTTCCCGAGCCAAGCTTTAAGCTCAGATCAGAGGCAGGGCGTGAACGGGATGGGGTCGTCGGCCAGTGTGGCTGCCACAGTCACAGATGAAGGATCGTCAGCCACCTCGGAGGCAGAGGGAGGTGACGGCGTCGTGTCCTCGTCAACAACCATCATAAACGGTGGAACGTCAACGAGTAATAATAACTTCTACCGTCCGCCGCCTCGCCCGACCATCAGACCTTCTACAGGAAGTTTCCAACCTCCTAGATTATTTCGACCCCCTCTCCTAACCGGCGTCCGAAGGCCACGACCCAGACCCCAGATCATCGTGGACGGTGTCTTAAACACAACCGCCGTCCTCGGCGACGTCTTCCCGGGGCCCAACGTGAGCGTGGCGTGCTCTCGAAGACACGGATGTCCAACGTTTATCCTCAGGACCCGACCGAAGGGCCCGCCACCACAGGACAACAGGAAGAACACATACATCTACGACGAAGCTCTGGGGACGAGACCCACTGGCAACGTCAACATTGCCTGCGATTTCCAGGAGGGTTGTCCCACGTACATCATCAACACCACTCCAACACCAAGGCAAGACTCGTTCTCCACTCCAGCTCCACAGCAAGACTCGCTCTCCACTCCAACACCACCAGCCCAGGAGCACCAGCATGGAACCTTACTACCATCTTCACAAGCTGCTGCTCCATCTGTAGGAACAGCATCCAACATAGATAACCAGGAACTCCTGGATGCCATAACCTTAGTGCTTGGTCTCTTGAACCAGACTGAAGACTTCAACTCCCAGAATGACGAGGAAAACTTGACCGGTGATTTCGACTCCACCTTCCAAGACGCGGGTGTTTATGGGTATGGTAGACCCATTGTACATAATCCTGGATCAGCGCCTCCAGTTTATCCTCAAAATATCAGACCAGGTGTTCAAACTATACCCTCCAACACTCCTTACATCACCCCAAGTCCTTTGGCTCTGCACATAGGCCTCCAGAGCCGTCCAGATTATAAAGTCGTTCGCGTGCCTGGAAACACAGTCCTGAGCCCAGCTACGTTCTCTGACCTCCTGGACAACAAGCAAAGCTTCCAGGTGAACCCAATCCAGACGAACGAGCCCGGAGGGACCCTGGATCCCACCCAGACCTTCTTAGGTCAGCCGGGGACGCATAACCTGCTGAAGAACCAGCTCTTCCAGGCACATCTCGCCTCGCTCCAGGAACAGGGTCTTGGCGTTGCTCCCCAGAGCCCACTACGAGGCCACAACCTGGAGGAGGGCAGCTTGCACGATGCGCACATGGGTCAGGCGGCCGCCACGCCGCCCCTAGCGGCCGTCCTGAACCTGCAGCGTCAGGATATCCCCGACGAGCCGCCACTGGTGCCCTCCGAAGGGCAAGACGACGATCACCACCACAGCACTATGATGCGACAGGTCATGGCGGCAGCTTTCGTCGGTTTGCCCATAACGACGGCTCTTCTCGGCGCCCTTGGAGCCCCCGTGGCCATCATGGCTCCCCTGGGGTTGGCCATCCCCGCCCTCCTCACCATGGGCTTCATGGACGTCAACGCCAACACCGCCAGCCACTTCCGACGCCACGCTCACACACATCACCACCACCAGCCGACACAGACCTCCACAGACTCTGTAAGTTGACTCTATCCTACAGAGCAACCAAACCTTGTCCCCAACCAAACTCCTCTTGACTTTTGACCGTTAGACTTGGGACATATTCTCGACAAAGTGAAATTCAACTTAGTTATCCATCAAAATTTACTTCCGTTTTCTGTCTTGTTTTGAAAAGAAAGTATGGATGCCACTAACTATGGTAAACAGTAGTGTATACATCATCGGCTTTCATAGATGAGAGTGTGTGATCTTATTCCTTTAAGCTAAGTAGACTGCACCGAATCTGAGGAAACCTCTCCAGCACATCCTATTCTGTGTATAATTCAGAAGAGAATCCTAACCCCCTGACCCCACAACGCCTTCACCACACACACTGACAGGACTCTGTATTCACACCAGAAGACCTTGAGGGTTTCTCTATTTCTGCAGTAGACCGTCGCCTTCAAGAACACCAGTTTCCACTGGTCTTAAAGAAGTCAGGTTTGTGAGCCTGAAGGTTCTACTGACTGGATGTGTGGAATCACGAGTCATTGTGATGGTTACACCCTTGCCTCGATCTACCATTAGGTGAAGCGTTGTCTCCCTCTCTGTTTGTATCTGAATACGTTGGTTTCCAATCCTGATATTTGACATGTTTCTAGTTGGATTTAATGGCTCAAGGGCGTTCAAGACAGAATCTGTAATATAAGTCAAAGGTAAGACTTGCGAGAACTGATCTGATGAAGAGAATGTTGGGGACATTTTTGATTATATTATTTCTTTTGGTATCATTATATTCTATTAGTTCCTGTATTTTTAACTTCCTTGATATATTCAATTTTTCTTCATTCTATGCTTTGTTAACGTCTCTTCCTAACTGTTTTCTAGGTCTCGTAAATCCTATATTTATTTGTTCTTTTCATCAGAAAGTTTTGACATCTTACGTGGAAGCGATGGGTCTTCCAGGCTTCCTTAAAGACTGTCAGGTAAAGAAACATATGCGAGGCCTCGTATACAGGTCCAGCTCCAGGTTCCAGGTCCAGGCTCTCGGTACAGGTTTCAGGTCGAGGTTCAAGCTCCAGGTCCAGGTACAGGGCCAGGTTTTTGGTACAGGTTCCAGGTCCAAGTCTGGCTTTCAGGTCCAGGTAGGCTGGCTGGAAAACTATGAACATATCTCTTGCTTGGTGACAGAAGGGACTGATGTCTGGAGTTGAAAAACTTGAGAGGGGAGTTTTGCAGGGCTGGCCTGAGGCACAGACGGGTTTGGAGAGTTGACGAATCTGGAAGGAAAGTGTGTAGGAGTGCTCTTAAGGGGGTTGAC
>JAUUDZ010042557.1:0-10692 GCA_032361705.1 Panulirus versicolor | reverse complement strand
CTCATTCTCTCCATGTGACCAAACCATTTCAATACACCCTCTCCTGCTCTCTCAACCACACTCTTTTTATTACCACACGTCTCTCTTACCATTTCATTAATTACTTGATCAAACCACCTCACACCACATATTGTCCTCAAACATTTCATTTCCAACACATCCACTCTCCTCCGCACAACCCTATCTATAGCCCATGCCTCGCAACCATATAACATCATTGGGACCACTATCCATCAAACATACCCATTTTTGCTCTCCGTGATAATGTTATCGCCTTCCACACATTCTTCAACTCTCCCAAAACCTTCACCCCTCCTCCACCCTGTGACTCACATACACTTCCATGGTTCCATCTGCTGCTAAGTCTACTTCCACATATCTAAAACACTTCACTTCCTCCAGTTTTCCTCCACTAAAACTTACCTCCCAATTAACTTGTCTCTCAACCCTACTGAACCTAATAACCTTTGTCTTATTCACATTTACTCTCAAGTTTCTTCTTTCACACACTTTACCAAACTCAGTCACCAGCTTCAACAGTTTCTCACCCAAATCAGCCACCAGCAAAAAACACAGACTCACTTCCCAAGCCCTCTCATCTGCAACAGACTGCATACTTGCCCCTCTCTCCAAAATTCTTGCATTCACCTCCCTAACCAACCATCCATAAACAAATCAAACAACCATGGAGACATCATGCACCCCTGCTACAAACCAACATTCACTGGAAACCGATCACTTTCCTCTCTTCCTACTCATAAACATGCCTTACATCCTTGGTAAAACTTTTCACTGCTTCTAGGAACTTCCCTCCCACACCATATACTCTTAAAACCTTCCACAAAGCATCTCTATCAACCCTATCATGTGCCTACTCCAGATCCATAAATGCTGCAAACAAATCCATCTGTTTTTCTAAGTATTTCTCACATACGTTCTTCAAAGCAAACACCTGATCCACACATCCTCTATATGAAAACATATGCAAATAGAAGGCCACAAGAAAAAAAAATCAGAGTTATTCATGATTCTGTGGAAGAGATACTGTGGTTGGAGCAATGAACTTGGAATGGAACTGCATATTTCCATGAAATATGATGAGCACAGAATGAGCATCAGGTTGACCCTAGAATCTTATATGAGAAATTTTGATAGGTGTGGAGATAAAACTATGGACAAGCCAAAATGAGACAGTAGAACTGATGAAAATTCAGAAACATAAGGAAAGGATACATAAGATAGATAAATAAATAAACTAGGAAAAATTAAGGCTACATAAGCTGTCTTGAAAATATTTGATTGAGATGACAGAGAGAAAAAGGACAGACAGAGGAAAGTATGTGCAACACTAATAGTACAAATGATCTTAGTGAAGGATCAAGAAAAAACAGAATGAATAACAGGAAAAGGGAAGACAAGAAAAAATATGAGTTGAGGGGCAGGGACCATGGAAAATTACATACACTAAAGTACATACACAAAGTGAGGGTACTGAGACTGAAGGATGAGTATCAAAAGAAGGTAATGGGGCTGAGGCACAGAGTCCATAGGTAAATGCTAGGGTTGAAAGTGAGATACCAAGACTAAATGCTAGTGTTGAGGAATGGAGGGAACAAGTAATTCTTGAGAGTGAGAGCTAAAGATCAAGGGAAACTGTTGAGGTTGAAAATACAGAAAACTGTAGAGTAAAATCAAAGATTATATTCTACATCAAAGTTTTTATGTGGAAGATGTGTCAATAACATGATAGGTAAGGTTAAAAATTTTGATACCATACTGTATGAGGGCAAAAACGGCACTACTTGGAAAAACCAGGAACACTAAAGCGAGCAAAATCTAGCAAGAGACAAGTAGCTTGCCAATGAATGGATTAGGCCAAATTTACAAGAAACACTGATATAAGAGGGAGAGTGATGGTGATGATTTGGAATGGAAGAGAACTACAACCTAACAAAAGTAAGAGGTGAGAGAAATGAGAGAAAAAATTATGGTAAGAAAACAATAAAAGAAAATAAACATGGTAATAAAGAGTACGAAAATATAAGAAAAAAAAACTTATACTGTAGTTCTCTTTCCACAACCTACATCTACATTGCTGCACATCCCTGTGGAAGCTTTCATATTGTACTCTTCTGCATCACCTCGTACCATTTCATCAAATTCTCTCAACATCTTATCTAACTTCTTAGAAACTAAATCAAACTTTCATTCTTTACATTCTTGACTTTCATAACTACCAAATACTCTGAAAAGCCTTCACCTAAACATTTCACTGCAAACCATGCACATTACATATCAAGTTGCGTTGCATCAGAAATGCATATTTTACAATCTTGTTTACTTTGTCTTACCTGTACCTGTACCATATGTGCCCATGAACATCTTTATCCTAATAATTTGAAATTGCAATACTCGAACCTGCTCATGCACATATTCAGTGTGGTCTAGAATTGTTATTTGCACTTGGTACCTCATAATTTTCTCACTCCAAACTACTCTCTTCCCTATCCATCCATATAAGTCACTCATCACAAATTCCTCTCCTCGAACTACATACTCAACTACATACTCATCTCTTCTAATCACATTTCCCCCCAAAAGATATATTCAAATTCCTCTTCATTCTCACAAATGCAACAATTAGTAACTCCAAGCCTATCAAACACATGAATTTTTTAACAAATAATTGTAATCAAACATCTTTTTCAAATGCTCATTCATTCTTCACCAATGCTCCTACACTTTCATCTCATAACATCTGCTTCACTTTGCATGCCTGATCTTTCCTCCTTCCTGCTATTGCAACTTTTGTCCAACTACTTCTCAACCTTTTCTCAATCATACCCTTTCTTTCTTACTTGTTCATAGTTTCCTGCCTTAGCAAGGTAGTGTCAGTAACAGATGAAGAAAAGACTCAATTGCTCAACTTCAATCTCTAGTTGTCATGTGTAATGGACTGAAACCACAGCCTCTTATCTACAACCAAGCCTCACAGACCTTTCTGTGGTTTCCTCCAGATGCTTCATGTACTCTGTTCATAAAAACCTAATACATCTAAACTATCCTTCCTTAAAGTGTATATTGTATAGCTTCCATTCTCTTACATTCTTCATTCATTCCATCTATTCCACTCAACCATATAAACCTACATCTTAAAAGCAAATGGAAGAATGCCACTTTTGTCCATGGCAATATGCCTATTCATGGGGATCAATTTGCAGAATTGGATGCCTAACCTGCTAAAGTGTGTTTTCCTTCATTTCTCCATAAAAAAAACATAATTCACAATAACATATTATGAAGCTGCTAAAATACTATAAAAAATATTGTGAAGGTGCTGGGTCAAACCATTAATTCTTAATACTTTAATATGACCCAAAATTCCCTCATACTTGGTTCCCTTAACAGGTCTGATTCTCCACCTCTTTCCGTTAACCAAAAAATGACTTCTGAGCACCTGAAAGGCTAATTCTTCCTAAAGAGAAGAGATGGCCAGTGACTAAGAGAAGTAAAAGAGCCCTGTTCTCTTTGGTGAACAATAATGTACATTACAGTAACATCCCAACAGAACAATATTGTACATTACAGTAATATCCCATTAATAAACTGTAGGTAAACCAACTGTACGTGTGTAGGGACAGGATAACCTTTTACAAAACAATACTTACTACCGCCTTGACTAGATAAAAAACTTACCTAGCAATTCAAAATCCGTATCATATACAAAAACAAGCTACTAAAAAATTCCACTAAAGAAGGCATATAAGAGTAAAAAGGGGAAGGGGGGATGGGAAAAAAATTGCTTACTGGCTTTTTTTGTATGGAAAAATACTTTTTGACAAATTTAAAAACCTGTTGCCTTCCTAACATGAGTCAACCAATGACAGTAAAGCCAAATGGAATCCATTGGTGAAACTCTAGAGCTTACAGTACAAACAAAATGGTTAGTAGCATGATCACGAGAGTGTCTGGCAGTCTCAAGCAGTTCTAGACTCATGTAATGGTTGACAAAATTGATGGCAAAGTTCTACAGCCCTCAAAGAATAATTTCCTGCACTGAGAGGTTGCTCACATAGGTTACAATGGAGGCAACCTTTCCATTATTGTGGACACATGCATTCAAGTTAAGCTGGACCATCAGGATGAGGTATTTGATAAGTGTATCAATGTTCTTTCTGACAAATTAAGATTGAAGGAAGGACATTAAAAAGTGATCTCTAGAATAGTTGATTGTGGAATCCACACCAGCTTTCAAGGTGCCTAATGGACAGAGACACATGGATATCCCTCTCCTTCCAGATGCAAGTAATACCATTCAGTTCTTGATGAAATCTGAGAAATGAGCTTCCTGTGAAGAGGCATGGCATGAATCATACTCACACAATGCTATCAGGCTAAATGCAGTCAGAAAGGTCTTGTGGGATATGGGTTCTGTGGCAAAAGTGCATCAGGAGGTACTGGATTGTAGATCTAAGACCTTCTCAAGGGATTATGTAGCTTAAAAAGAGGCAGAGCTTAATCCTACTGAAGGAAAAAGCTTGTCATTTACGTGACTAATAAGATTAATTCCACACAACTGAAAGGGGTTCCTTAAGGTATGCCCCAAGCATAGGTGACCATATGGCAGAGGTCATCTTGGCTGACATTAAGTCCCATATCCCTTCTACTAAACTTTTATCCCCTCAATCATGGTATGACACCTCCTGTATTGATGCTTGTTGCATCAAAGATAAATCACTCTCCCCTTCTCCCAAATCTAATTCTCATTTCATTTCATTTCTATTCATCAACTTTGCAAAGCTGTTATTCTTACTGTCATGAATGCCTTCATAAAAGAAAGTGTGCTGTTTTGTCTTCTACCAATAAATCTCTTTGTCCTTCACCAAAAACATCTCCAATAGATTGTTTAGTTTTATTCTAATCAACTTTTCCTCTTCTTTTCAGACTTGATCAATGTACTGCTAACTCTTCCACTGTTAAAGTTGCTCCTTTCAGCACTTTATCACTATCTAACTATCTTGGATAACTTCACATCTAGTCCTCCCCCAGCCATCTCCTCCCAGTGAATTACAACTGTCTCCTATGAACAAGGTTTTCCAATCATACTATCCCAGCTATAGGTAAGCAAGGAATATGGTCCACATGGCAAGGTAGACTTCCTCTGAATTAGCTCTTTCCTCAGTCTAAAAACCTATACTTTCCCTTCTTGACAACATGCCTTGGTGCTGCCCATCCCTGAGAATGGATATAATTCTAACCTTTCCATCCACTGTGTCACTGCAACTACTTCTGTCCTGAAGGTCCTTGAAACTTTTATTTGGCTATCTATCTATGTTTGTCCTAGCCCCTTTCTAAGAATGGGTACTGGAGTTATCCAGAACCTCCTTTCCAGTAGCTCCTGCTGCCTAAGGTTGTGCTAATTCCAGTAGCAGATAAATGATAGACTCCTTTGGAATGAGGAGTTTTTCCAACAAGAGACTGTACTTTCAATGACAAAGCCTCGTTAAAGGTGACTTTTTACTTGTGGTGTGATCTAATGCAGGCAAAGTCTGGTAACACCACATCTTTTTCCCTTCTTTAAAATCACAGTACAGCCTTTGCAGTGCAACACCTTCTAATGATTTTTCCTAAGTGACTTACCGCTGGACTGCCTCTCTCAAGGATTTTAGTCCATCTTCTGTCATGGCACTTGACATCTCCAGACCATTTGACAAGATGTTGTACAACTGAGAGGATGTTTAGCACTAATGTGCAAATAGATCTAACGCAATAAAGTTGTAAGTACTTTATAATATATAAAATGGCTGTCTATGGTCGGCACTCAATACACTACAGATCTTAATCCTTCTTTCACAACTGCCATCTGTATTTCAATGGTAATAATATCATTATCATACAGTTGCTAACACTAAAAGAGAATAGTATACATCAAGAGCCAACATCACTTGCTATCATTATCTAATCAGAGAAACTGTTCCCTCCACATTCTTATGCAATACTCCCTGCCATATCTATGTACCTAGCTATGACTTAAGTGCCTGCACCTCAAATGGAAGACATCATTGATCATCTAAACAGACCAATGACTGGGAACATCCATGACAAACAAGAAATACAACTTACAAAAACAGATAATGCAAATAAATACAGGAGCAATCACAGGAGGAATAATCTGGGCTTCTCTTCATGTGAAACTTCAACATCTAATGCTGGATCCAGGTGATTCCATTTCACTGCTGCCATGCTTCTTCTAAATGGCTAACATTCCTGCCACAACAGAATGAAAATACTCTCCTACTGCTTTTAAAAAAAAAAAAAGGGAAAAAATGCTTTGTTTTTGACTAAACAGCCTCAAAACAGCCATCTATTTTGTTATCTTTATATCACCAATGAAAACTGTTATGGAAGCTCAGCAACATTTACCTTCATAAGCTATGCCTCTTCCTTGTCCTTTGCAGATACTAAAGTGAAATCTAATTATGTGACACAAACTGAAGCCGTTCTTTTTCATATATTTTGGATATCTAAGGATAATGTTTCCATTTCTAAATGGGGTTTGTTTCACAAAAAGTCTAATGTTTGCAAATTCTATGAAACCTGTCTCCAAAATAAACTGTCCCAACAGTGTCCATAAAAAGCCTTATCTGCCTCCCCTATACATTTTGCATTTTCCTCCTATACACTTGCATTCTATTACTCTATCATCTCTTTGATTACCATCTGGACATCTGGGCATGGAATTAACAAGGTTCCTGTAGCACTTTAAGTCCATGTTTTGGTTTCATAAGGTCTTGATCTCCTGAATGTGGGTGGTGAGGTATTGCAGAAAGCAGCCGCCTGATTGTGCATTTTGAGTGCCCTCTGCACTTCGACATTTCAAATGTATCCACATTTTCTACCTTCAAAAGTAAGAATTCAGGCTTTCTCCTCCTTCAAAAGGTAAAAGCTAACCATCCTGAAGCCCCGATGAAAGAAATATAGTGAAAGTGAAATTCCCAAAATGCAGTTGCAGGTTGAAAGAGCAAAGAAAGAACAATGTTCCCTCAGCAACCATATGTACAATGATTTCACCATGAGAGCATCATATGCATGTACTAACTATAAACTCCATCCAAGTATAGCCTCTAAAAGTACATGGTGGGGAGGACAAGGCTTTTGCAGACATCATACTGACAATTCTACATACATGACTAGTTGCAGCCATTTTATGTTTTCTGATATCCTATTGGAACAGCAACAAAACTCTGACACTTTTATTTACCATGTGATGATAACACAATTTCATTTTTTCAAGTCACACTATGATGAGGCTAAACTAACTCACAATGCTCACATTTCTGTTTGGTTGATAACATTATTATTCTCTGCTGCTATGTGTAATGCACAGATGACTATATTCTCTGCTGCTATGTGTAATGCACAGATGACTATCTTAAGCTTTCTATTTATCAATTCTGTGTAGCACCTGGCAACCCTATCCCCTCCCCTAAATGAGGTAAGAGAAATGGAAAAACGAATGTCTGATTTTTTAAAATATAAGCTTTAGAAAATATAAAATACAACTTAATAACCATGAAACAATGATAAAATGAAAATGAAAAATATAAACTCACCTATAAGCTGCAGAAAGTTAACAGCCAAAATGGTGGTAGTGGGTAACTGATAGAGCTGCATACATGTTTACATTCTGTCTACTGACAAAACCAGCATATCTAGAATCCCATGGGGTCACCAATACATGTGTACACTACCACTGTTTGAATACCTGATACACATCACCTAAAGTGGAAAGAAAGAGGCACAGACAAAGGGCTGAATGAACCAAGGAATTGCCATCTGATCTCTTCTAAGACCAACTCCCTTTGGGTGTGCATCAATGTTTGACTTGGAAGCCATTCATCAGTAAATGAGAAGTGGGACCTTGTAGCTCTAGGAGTACAGTACATATTCCTGAGGTGGAAAAAAAATGTATAAACTGAATGATGCATCAAATTGGGCTGATCCACATATGAGAACTCCAACATCAGATGTCTTGATGTTCAATGAAATGTAGACTGAATAAAGATCAATGTTTGGCATCTTTGTCTCCTCCTTGTGGATAGGATGGCCCTTTATGAAGTCTATAAATTCAGTAATAGGGATGGGACTTCCATGTATCCAACAGAAATCCTTTGTGTTACAAAGCTTGTATAGTAATGGACTCTTTTAACTCCTTTGGTATTCCCTCAAACAAAATGAAGAGATTAGTTTTTAATAATGTCTGATAAACTATTTCTCTGTATTTAAAGCAACTTCTAAAATAATGAAAATTGCAAGAAAGTGGATTAAGGCAGTCTCTCTCAAAACAAATACCTTAACCAGACCTCTCTTATAGTAAAAGAAAATTTTTACCTCATCACTTTGAATCTAATTGCCATTTTACTTCCATGAAGTGAAACTGGTCCAGATGACATCTTACATAGCCTGTCACAGATATGGCACTTGATCCAACAGAAGCTGGTAACCATCTAACTACCAAACAACAAAAGTATAAACAGTTAGGTCTGTCTATGTACTCTGCCCATGCAATGGACTGAAGCCCAGGCCAGTAGACATAAGCCAGCAAAGTAACCAACTACACCTATGAGGCACATTTTGGAAGGATATTGTAGAGGCACACAGATAGATGAGGTTAGCATTCCAAAATCAGGTGACAGTGAAAGGAAAGTATGATGATTCCCTACAGACTTATTGATTCCCTTGGAGAAGCATTTTAAGGTTGGGAGAGACCTAAAGAGGCATCCCTGCTTCCATTCTGAAAAGTGATATACACACAGTACCAATCTGTGTGCAGCTGAGCTACATGGACCTTGTCAGTTATACTGCTGAGGAGAGTGTACTTTAGCCCTTCTATGCTGTGTGAGTTGGGCAAATATTCCATCTCTATCCCTAGGAGTGGCAATCCATACAATTGGATGGGTCACGCAAAACTTCTGTGATACAAAGACTGCCTTTTCTGCCTTACCAAGGCAATACAAGGAACCTACAGCTACACCATGGAGGAAAAATCCAATCCTTGCTCTGCTCCTACTTCTGGTCCTACTTTTAGAAAAGTGATAATACATATGAGGATGATTACAAGCCCTCTTACTCACACCACTCTTGGTCAATTTCTTTGACATAGAGGAGATACATTGATAGTATTCCTTCCCTCCTGTCTAAGATGAAAAACACAGATAAATAGGTGCAATATGAAGACAATTCCAAAGACTATTGCAATGGTAAGTGCAGAGCAGAGAACAGATTGGTTGTATTCATTTGTATATGTTCCAGCTTTGGATTTGTGATGTAAGCCCTCTTCCAAAGGGGAGATTAAAGAATGTACTGCTTCATACAAAGTGATTCTGACCTTACAGCTAGAAACTGGATCATCCTCAGGTCATCACTGTGATATCCTGATATTTCCCCATAAAGAGAACAGGGACCTCTTAATTTCTTTTGTTCACTGACTGATCAGTGTTAGGAAGAAATTCAGTCATGGAACATAAACAGTCATATAATCTAACTTTCAAATACGTAATTTTTGGCAATTTTGAAACCTATGGCTGATAAAGGGATTCGGTAAGTAGTATCGGAGAAAAAAATACAGAATAAATGACATATTTTCAATGATTTGTGAAACACTGTTACCATGACCAATTTTTTCCTTAGCATAAATCTTATGATACTGTAATGCCTAACACTGTTTACATATTACATATATAGATTGAACACAGAGCTGACCACTGACTTGTGACTTCCAAATCTGGTAAACAAGCTGATTCTCTATTCAACTGACATAAAATTAAAGTTATTTACAGATAGTGAATAATAAAATATTAACAAGCTATGGAGAAATAACTGTTTAAATGTGACAGTTAAAAAACAATGACATTAAGGATATAAGTGAAACAAAACACCCACCACCATTAAAATATTACAACATGCAAAATCTAGAATATACACCTACCCTACAGACACCCGTAACCTAGGTGTCAAGCATACTGTGCTGCATGCAAAAAAAGTTAGTATAAGAGATTAGTAGAGTTCCATGCTAAAAAATAAACAAATAAACATAACCCATATAATTATGCTATAATACATTCAATATGAATCTTATGAAACAAAAACTATTAAATTTCTATATTACCTGTTTCCAGATATGGAACACTATTTCTCTTAATCTAACAACTGTAACCTCTTCCTTATATCTTCCTGCTTGTAAAAATCCATAAATAAATGGATGCAACAATAAATTATGTGATTCATTCTCCAAAATATACACACATACAGTAGCATCAAGGAGCTATAACCAAAGAGATTTACAGGAGGTGATGTGGAGGAGCCCTTATAATAGACGATAAGGAAAGTTAAGAAAAATGAAATGAGAACTGTGAAGAAATAAGTGCCTTAGAGAGTGATTCTAGAGGGATGCTATAAATAAGATGAAGACTAGCACACAAGGACAACACACTGGCCTTTCTTACTTACATATCTAAGTAAAAACTACACTTAATTTTCTTTATTTAATCCTGAGGGATCAAGATATTCACCAACAACACTGTGCTTATGTATGAAACATGTAAAATATGAAGCCAAGTTCGGGAAAGAAAGGACACCCTTGATATCTCCCCTATACATGGCACACACTCTCATCCATCAAACTCAATGTGT
>JAUUDZ010042546.1:0-10692 GCA_032361705.1 Panulirus versicolor | reverse complement strand
TCATCAGATGTAGGTACATGTACGTCAGGATGACAGTCTGGTGTCATCAGATGTAGGTACATGTACGTCAGGATGACGGTCTGGTGTCATCAGATGTAGGTACATGTACATCAGGATGACAGTCTGGTGTCATCAGATGTAGGTCCATATACGTCAGGATGACGGTCTGATGTCATCAGATGTAGGTACATGTATGTCAGGATGACAGTCTTGTGTCATCAGATGTAGGTACGTGTATGTCAGGATAACGGTCTGGTGTCATCATATGTAGGTACATGTACGTCAGGATGACGGTCTGGTGTCATCAGGTATAGGTACATGTACGTTAGGATGACAGTCTGGTGTCATCAGATGTAATTACATGTTTGTCAGGATGACAGTCTGGTGGCATCAGATTTAATTATGTGTAAGTCAGGATGAGTCTGGTTCGTCAGATTTAATTACGTGTATGTCAGAATGACAGTCTGGTGTCAACAGATGTGGGTACGTGTGTCAGGATGACAGTCTGGTGTTGTCAGGCATAAGTATGTGTTTGTCAGGACAGTCTGGTGTTATCAGATGTAAGGTATGTGTATTACAGAATGATAAGTGTTATCAGACATAAGTTACATGTATTTCAGGATGTTAACCTGGTATCATCAGACGAGGCACATGTGTGTCAGAATAATGATTTGGTATCATTAGCCAGGTATGGCATGTGTGTGCCAGGATGATAACCTGGCATCATTAGCCAGGTGTGGTGTGTTTGTTGGGATGATGACCAGTTGTCATCAGCTTGCTTTAGCATATGTTTGTCGGAATGATGATTTGGTGTCATTATACATAAGGTATGTTTGTGTCACTATGATAATTTGGTGTCATTAGCTTAAGGCATGTGTGTCAGGATGATAATCTAGTGTCTTAGATGAAAGGTACTTTAGCTTGTAGTGGCATATAGGTGTGTTAGGATGATAATCTAGTATCATCAGATGTAAATTATGTGTGCTTCAGTACGAAAACCTGGTCTCATTAGCTTGTTGTGGCGCATGTGTCAGGATGATAATTTGGTGTCACTAGATGTAAATTATATCAATGTCAAAATGATGACCTGGTGTTGTTAGCCTATGGCGCATGTGTCAGGATAGCAATCCCATCATGAGCCAAGTGTGTGTCATGATGATAATCTGGTATCATTATCTTATTACATCACATAGTATGTGTCAAGATGATAATTTGATATCATTAGATGTAAGGTTCATATGTATCAGAATGATAAACTGATGTCATTATCTTGTGTCATTTGTGTTAGGATGATAACCTGTTGTTGTTAGCCAAGTGTCATATGTCTTTGTCAGGATGATAGCTTGCTGGCATTAGCTTGTTTTGTGTGTATCAGGATGATAATCTGGTGTTATTAGCCAGATGTGGTATGTGTGTATCAGGATGATAATCGTGTCAATAGCTTGATGTGGTATGTGTGTATCAGGATGATAATCTGATGTCATTAGCCAGATGTGGTATGTGTGTATCAGGATGATATTCTGGTGTCAATAGCCTGATGTGGTATGTGTGTATCAGATGATAATCTGGTGTCATTAGCCAGATGTGGTATGTGTGTATCAGGATGATGATCTGGTGTCATTAGCCTGATGTGGTATATGTGTATCAGGATGATAATCTGGTCTCATTAGCCTGATGTGGTACGTGTGTATCAGGATGATAATCTGGTGTCTATAGCCAGATGTGGTATATGTGTATCAGGATGATAATCTGGTGTCATGAGCCAGATGTGGTATGTGTGTGTGTCAGGAGACGCATCTGCTAGGATGAGAATATTGACTAGAAACTTGATAAATTATTATTTTTGCAGTGCAGCCAAACTAGTTTTGGATAATGTGAGTTTGTTGCACAGTTGTAATGTATTTTGAAGAGAGCAGTAGATGTAATGATCATTTTGCTGACTGATTGGCATTGTTAGGTCAGATTGATAGTGTTAACTATTTTATTTTCCACTGATTATAGTTGTCGGTTTATAATTTTTTCTCAAAGAGGAAAAGCTTTTACAGATATTGAGATTTGTACAGGTATCAGTATTGATGAGTGAGGTCATTTTTAACTGTTTCAAGTTCTCTGGAGTCACAAGAGAGCTCATACCCCTTGTCATATTGAAGTTTAGGCAAAGATTTGGTTTGAAACTCAAACCCGTCAATCTTACCTAACTCTCAGATGGATGAGAGCATTCTTGGCTACCTGACCCCAACCTCCCATAATCCTAAACTCCTAATACCAACAAAAATCCCCTCAAAATCACCAAATTCTAAGATTATTGCTTTAGATTGTGTGAATTACATCTTTAATACTGTAGGATGCCAGGTCACCAAGTAAAACTTTTGTTCCAACAGATTATTGCTTATATGAACTTATTTGGCAGTCCCGAAATGCCACCTGGCAAGACACATCAACACAAGGCTGCATATCACTTATCATAGAAGTATGCTCCCATCAGGCCTTTGTGATTGTATTTTTTGTGTATGATCTTTCATTTTTTAAGAGAGATTGTCACTACGTAAAAAACACCCATTTTTCTGAGGCCAGAAGTATGGCATTGCATGACTAGGATATAGATCATGAAACTAATTCATAAGAATACATTCAGGAAAAACATTAAACTGTTAGCAAGACATAAGTCATTTGTGAGTCTACAGTTTGCATATGAACAAATTAATTAATTGGAAAAAGAAAGATTTAAGGTAAGTACTTCCATTGGCAGCTCTTGTCGTTATATATGTAATGCTTTCCAGGAGCCATTAAAGCAAATCTGCATACATCTAGAAATGAAAATATACTTCCATATTAAGATATTACCTGTATTAATAAACTGCTAACAAAAAGTAACTTTGAATTAAGTTAAAGGGATACAGTCTTAAAATTAGATATGTATTTTTTTCTTTACAAAGTTTTAAGTTGAAAAATCTTTTTCAGGTTGACACAACTCAGGCCACTACTTGGCCAAGGCTGATCCAGTACGAAGTGGAAGCTCCCAATATGTTCAACTATATTTTCAGTGGAGAAGAGAGGTGCTTTTGTGAGGAATGTTTTACACATTTGATAAATGTAGTTAGGTTTTTTGGACCTGTAAACATGAAGTGTCATAAAATGTGTGTTTTGAAGGGCTTCAGCCTCAACAAACACTTTCTTGTGCATAGTTGGAGAGAAAAAGTACTTATATGAGGATTGTGTGAGAAGAACTTCATTCAGAAGTTAATCAGTTAAAATACTGTTGCTCAGTGCATATTAGAAATAAAGATTAGGTGTAGGAGATGTATCACACTGTTTATTTATAAGATTAAACTAGATGTACTTGAGCAGAAGACTGATGTTAACTGGCTTATGTACATTATGCACATTTTTCAGTTATTGAGGTCCTTATGGATGTCATAAACAACAAAAGAAGAAATGTTCAGGTGTGAGGAATGTGGTAAACAATTTGCTTATAAAAGCAACAACATTACCCACATGATTGTAAATGGTGGAGAGGAAAAGTTTGTGTGTGAGGACTGCAGCAGTCTTCTGGCACATCAAAGCCAACTTAGTGCCCACATGCTGGTTCACACGGGTGATGGCGTAACTGCTGTGACTGGAGTAGCTGAAAAAAGATTTACATGTGTAACTACTGCTATACAGGTACCTGGGGTGAGTGAAAAAAGGTTTGCTTGTGAGGTTTGTGCAAAGCTCTTCCCTAGGAAAAGCAGCCTTAATACCCACCGACTGATACACAGTGGCGAAAAGAGGTTTGAATGTGAAGAATGTGGAAACCGATTCACAAGAAAAAGTAGTCTAAACACACACATGTTTATGCATAGTGGAGAGAAGAAATTTGAGTGTGAAGAGTGTGGCACCATGTTTACGAGGAAAAGCAGCTTAAACATGCATCGGCTTGCACACCGTGGTGAGAAGAAGTTTGAATGTGACAAATGCTGTAAGCGATTTACCAGGAGAAGCAGTTTAAACACTCACATGCTGATGCATAGTGGGGAAAAGAAGTTTGAATGTGAGGAATGTGGTACTTTATTCACTAGAAAGAGCAGTCTTAATACCCATATGCTAGTGCACAATGGTGAGTAGTACTCAAGTTCTTTCTTTTATTCCCAAGATTTCTAAGTATATTATAAGGAGATATGAATAGTGATGACAATGGCTGAACTAATTGCTTGAGAAAAATATATGTAAATTGTAGAGAAAAGAGAAGATGCAATTAGAAATGCCGGCAAATGGTATATGAAAGATGATGCTAAGAAGAGCCATGACATGTATTGGTTTTTAATTTTAATGTGATGGCTGACCTTGAGTGTGGTGTGTGATGTGCTATGGTGCTGCTAATTGTACCTTACATTTAGCAGTAAAAGAGTATATTCTGTAGACATTCTTGGTTCTGGCATCACACATATAATATTTGGTAAGAGAACATGTGTTGGAGTGAATTCGTATCCTGCAGCATATGTGTTGTGGTACCATTATGTACACAACATGCATGATAAAACTTGGTAATATGTGCTGCACCAATTTATGTTGTGACTGATACATGTAACTGGGTGTGTTACACTCAGCCATGTGGTAGTAGTAATACATGCTGTGACAGATACATGTGCTTGGAAGTGTTACATTCAGCCATGTGGTAGTAGTAACACACGTGACTTGCAGGTCAACCTAGGAAAAAGGCTATATAGCAGCCATTCTGTTCTAAAGACCTTGGTGATACAGCCACTGTGTTGCAGCCTTTATACTAAAACCACTGTGCTACAACTAATGTGTTGCAGCCAATGTACTACAACTGCTGTGCTGAAGCCACTGGTTTACAGTCAATGTGCTACATCCTCTCTGCTCCAGCCACAGGTCTACAACCACTTTGCTACAACCAGTGTGCTGCACTTACTGATCTACAGACACTTGTGTTGCAGCCACTGGTTTACAGCCACTGTGCCACAACCACTGTGCTACAGTCACTTTGCTGTAGCCATAGTGCTCCAGCCACTGTGCTACAGTCATTTTGCTGTTGCCACTGATCTACAGCCACTGGTCTGCAGCCACTGTGCTGCAATCATTTTGCTGTAGCCTCTCATCTACAGCCACTAAGCTATATCTATAGTGCTACAGACACTGGGCCACAGCCATTATGTTGCAGTCACTGTGCTACACCCACTCTGCTGTAGCTACTGTGTTACAGCCACAGTTCTGCAACCTCTTTATTACGATGTTTCTGGGAACAGAGCATGAGTAACAATGTAGCTGATACTTGTTGACATATGACAGTGATACAAGACCATGCTTTGTAACTGATACTCTGTTGTGAATCATATAACACCTGCACTTGGTGATAGATCATGACTCTGTTTGCATTAACACCACAGTCTGTAGATGATACTATGGAACAGAACCTGTCAGTCATCACATGCAGAGGGTAAAATGTAAGTGATACAGCAGCAGCAGTGGGTATTATAAGTAATGTTGCACCCAGCAGGAACAGAGGATATTTGAAGTAACACTGCACCCAGCAGCAACATAGGGCATTGTAAGAAACATTGCAGCAACAGAGGGTATTGAAGGCAAAACTGCACATGGCATCAACAGAGGGTATTATATGTAACAATGAATATTACAGCAAAAGAGGGTATTGTATGTAATACTGAACACCACAAACACATAGGGCATTGTAAGTAATAGTACACATGATCGCAGCAGAGGTTATTGTATGTAAAATTGCAAACTGCAACAACAGAGGCTATTGTAAGCAATACTGCACACAGCAGGAACAGAGGGTATTTTACATAATACTGCACATGGAGGCAATAGAGTATTGTCAGCAGTATTTCGCATAACAACAACACAGAGTATTGTATGTAACACTGCAGACTGCAGCAGTAGGTTTTGTAACCAATACAGCACAGGCACTAACATAGGATATTGTACGTAACACTCCACATGGCAGCAACATAGAGTATTGTAAGCAGCATTACTTATTGCAGAAACGGAGGGTACTTTGCGTAACACTGCAGCAACAGTGCTGATACTTAATGATGCAATATGTCACTCGCCACATGCACTGTAGTTGACAGTGCCACAGTAAATGGCACTGAATGTAACATTAAAAAACAAGTTAGTATAAGTGACTCTATAGGAGCATATGGTATTGTGAATATTAGGAAGGAACATGGTATCGTAAGTGACACTGTGGCAGTAGATGGTATTTTGAGTGATATTTAAGGAACAGGGGCTATGTAAGTGATGCTACAGCAGTAGATGGTATTGTAAGTGTTAGTGAAGGAACAAGGTATTGTGACACTGCCGCAGCAGATAGTATGGTAAGTGTTAGTGAAGGAACAAAGTATTGTCAGTAGAACTGCAGCAGTAGATGTTGTAGTGATTGATACTGAAAGAACAGAAAATACTGTAAGTGAGACTGCTCCACCATCATTTCTTTGCTTACGTTTGAAAGGGGCAGTAACTTTGTAATTCTTGTGGTATATGATGGATTACATGGCTTTGATGTCTGCATCTGTCAAGACTTTAAACAAATGCATCATTTTCTGAGGCTTTAAAAAGAATTGCTCTGACAGTTGGTTTCTGAAGTACTGTATTTTCTAATTTTCTTGTATTTTGCATACATTGGACAAATGGATTGTGATCATTTCCATGACTTACTGACTTGCGCATGATTGTACGTCAACTTTCAAAGGAAGAAATGTTATGATACCATCTGAAGCTTGGTAACCGCTACATGTTTTTAGCATGGGAGAAGGCTTTCTTCCCTATGTAATATTGGTAAGGGGTTTTTAGGAAAGGTAGTGGATGTGTAGATCAGATTTTTGTGGTGAAAAGAACCATAAAAAATATCTAGCAGGAGGTAAGACGTATGCAGCCTTTATGGATCTGGAGAAGGTGTATGACAGAGATGAGTGGAATGCTTTATGGGACATGTTAAGGTTATATGGGGTAGGAGAACAACTGTTGGATTGTGTGAAAGCTGTATATAGAGGAGCAAATGTTTGTGTGAGAGTGGATGGAGGGTTGAGTGAAAGTTTCAGTATACATATGGATGTGAAGCAAGGCTGTGTGATACCACTATGGCTTTTTAACATATATGGATGGAGTGATAAGGGATATGAAAGCAAAATTTGGGAAAGTAGGTGTTGAGATGGAGTGTAGCAGTGAGGTATGGTGACTAATGACAAGCCTGTTTTTGGATGATACTGTGTTTTTTGCTGAAATGAAATGAATTAATGGTGTTTGAAAGAAGGTGAAAGTATAGATTTTGCAAAACCCTATATAGAGTGAAAGAAGAAAGTACTCTAAACTGTATAATGGATATGGGGGAAAAGAAATACTGGAAGAGTTAAGAGAATTTAAGTATTTAGGAGCTATCTTTGCTAAATTTGGTGATACGGAAGGAGAGAAAAGGGAGAGCAGTACAGGATGTAAGTGTCATTGGGTCCGTTGAGAGAATAATGAAGGGTATAGGTGTAAGTATGGAAGTGAAGAAAGAATTAAGGGACAGCAAAGTCCTTCCAACCCTGACCTATCCTTCCGAAATGAGCTATTAGAGAGGGGCATGTGGTATGACTAGATGGAGTGAAGAAAGAAATGGGGGTTGTATAAGAGGTGTGGTATGGCAGGTGATTTGGGCACGAGTAAAGAATGCAAGATAGAGTCTACATGGAGAGCTTATGATATTACAATTAAAGGGGTTGGTGTGAGAGGAAGACCACCTGTGACATAGGGAAATGGAAGAGATATGGTGGAAAAATGCATGGAATGATGTATGTGAGAGAGGCATTTAAGGACCGGGATAAGCAGATATTCTTTAGCCATGACCACCCCGTTGATGGTAGTTCCTTGAGGGAATAGACATCAAAGTCATAGATAGATAGGCTGATAGATGTATGGAACATTATAAACATTTGTTGCAGCATTAAAAAAAATTTTTCTGTACTAATGAATATTCAGCCTTATGTTCCATCAACATATATATTTGACCCAATCATATGTTCATTTGTTTTATGTTGATAATGATTTCATTCACTGCTATTATGTGAATTATATTTTAGAAATAATAATTTTAATCACTTTTTACTCCAGTGCAGGTTATGCAGGGTCAACTTTTCTATTGTTGCATGTTTGTCACGTAATACACGATGTTTGGATTATGATTTCTTTCCTACTAGAATGATGTTGGTCATGCAGTCTTGTTTTGTTGTACATTGATCATACTGATGTGTGTAAATTGGAAGCAAGGGGTTCAATGGCTTATTTATTTTTGCTGAAAGATTAATCAGTGTTAAGTACACATTTTGTGATGTAGTTTGTGTAATATTTTGAATTTTCATTGATGAAACATTTAAAATTTTGTAAGGAACTGCAACTACCACAACACTTTTATTGCATGTATGTGTACATGTTAATAGTACTTTGATATGGGTGATCAGCATAGCTTACAGCAGTTCACATGTTCCTAAAAGATGTCTTGGAGGATTAGGATGTTTTAAGATTTGATAAGGAAAGTAGTCATAAATCACAGACATATTCATGTATGTACAGGTTGTACCTCTCTAGTCCGGCACTCTGTGGTCTGGTAACTCCCATGGTCCAGGATGTTTTTAATCTGCTGCCATTAGTTTGTGGGTCTGCCACCAAGGCAGCGCTGTTAGCAGTGCTAAGTCACCAAAATCTGTTTACACTGCAGCCAAGCTAATTGACAGTCCTGTTAATTTCTTATATTCAGTATTTTGCTGAAAATAAAAGCATACATAATTAGACAGTGCACTTATAAAGTGGTTTAAGCTCCTACATAATGAAAGTGTAGGCATTTCTTGGGAGATGCTTTTTGAGCATGCCAAAGTTTTTCTTAGAGGACTGAATCTAGACTATGACTGAATATTCACAAGGATGGTTACATAAGTTCAAGTGGAGTCATGGAATTTCAGTACATAGTGTGTGTGGTGAAAAGTTTAATGCTGACACAGAAGCTTTTAGTGTAAGGTTGTATTAAAAGAATCAATACAAATTCCAGTTTCCTATTAAACAACCAACAGCAACACGTACAGGGCAAAAGAGAGAGTACGAGCTGGCTGCCTGTCTGGGACTGATGCAGCATGGGCTGTCTGCCATGATGATAACAACAATAGTAACAAGGGTCAGCCAAAGTCAACTACCAACCTATGGTCATTCATTACCTTAACTAGTATCATGAAGCTGCCACAAGGTTTGTGGATGAATTTGCACAGGTAGTGGCAGCAGAAAACTTAGCCCCAGAACAAGTGTATAATGCTGATGAATCTGCCCTGTATTGCGTCATATACCTTGAAAATCCCCTGCCCAAGATAATAAGGAGTCTCCATTTGGGGTACTTCTGATATAATCTGATTTAATAATAAAAACCTTATTTGGAAGTATTAATGGTTGTATTATTTCCTGTTTTAAACTTTGTTCTACCTTTGATAACAAAGCAGTTGTATGTGGAATGAACTGGCAAGAATAAGGTTTGGGCATATTTTTACATAGTGGGTTCCCTTTAGGGTCAAGTTCTGTTTTCCAGCATTTTCTGAGGTCCAGCATGGGCAAGGTCCCAAGGTTGCTGAATTAAAGAGGTTCAACCTTTAGTAGATTTTGCATTATGATTATCTCATGCAAGAATCTCTTGGGTAGTGACATTATCATGTTTTTTTTCCCTCTGTGAGAGAGATGCTTGTCATCTTATCCATGTCTATTTCAATTTTGTCCATCTCCAACAAAACTGATTGTGGAATATTAAGTTTTATTGGGATATCTCATGTGGAAATATAATCATAGCAGTGGTGCCTTTAATCTTGCAGTATGATAGTAAATATCCCATGAATGTAAGCTTCTCTTAATTTGACTCTGTGAGCTGTAAATGAATGTGTCCTCTGTAAAAATATCTACCATTTGATAGTGTTTATATAATTTTCATTGTATTAGTTATTCCCAGATTCTCAATTTTGAATTAGGAGAAACATTTTAAAGCCAATTTCAAATAGTAGGATGTGTATATAAAGAAGCCATTATAGTGAAAGGATCCTAAACATGAGATAGAAATGATAGTCTCCTCAGTACTAAGATTAGATAGTTTTCCCCTCAGAAAAGAAGATGCCACTATTTCTCACATTTATGTTGAGTTCACATTAGCATACCATTTCTCTCCTCTGTAGACTGTCCTGCAACAATGAGATATTTGCTAAGAAAATCAGCTCCTTGAAAGTTCAGTAGTTATGGTGAGGAAGTCCTAACTTTCTTCACTTTGCTGTACACCTATTTGTGGTAGGAGTATCTCGCTTATTATGGGCCTGCTTTCAGCAAGTCAGAGACTGCCATGATGATAAGATCATAGACCCACTCAGTCCAAGCCGCTAGCATCACAGATTTTCCAGGATCACATGCTGCCAGGACTTCTGATACTAGACTGGCTCTTTCCATTCCATGGGTTAATGTCATTTTTCTTGTCAGTTGATTAGTTTATTGACCCATTGACTACTGCTACTTTAGTGTGCCCTTACAGCAATTTTCAATAAATCTAAAAAGAATCATAGTTTGAGTTCAGCATATTTTTCCATTACATATATGTGTGTGGGGTGTCTAAATGTGTGTGGATGTAACCAAGATGAGAAAAAAGGAGAGATAGGTAGTATGTTTGAGGAAAGGAAC
>JAUUDZ010042535.1:0-10693 GCA_032361705.1 Panulirus versicolor | reverse complement strand
CTCTCTCTCTCTCTCTCTCTCTCTCTCTCTCTCTCTCTCTCTCTCTCTCTCTCTCTCTCTCTCTCTCTCAACACATCCACCCCTGTATACCACATCATTCCAGTTCTTTCTGTCCCATGCATGCATTTCATCCTCCATGTTTGAGCTCTAGTCATTCAAAATCTTTTTTCATTCCATCCCTCCATCTCTGATTTGGTCTGGGGCCCCCTCCCCCCTGTTCTCTCCTCTTCACATATACCCTCTTTGATTACTTCTCAGTCATTATCTCCATACATCCAAACCATTTCATTATGTCTCTTTTATTACTTGATCAAACCACCCCACACCACATGCTGTCAAACGTTTCATTTCCAACACATCTACCCTCATTCGCACATCCTCATCTGTAGTCCATACCTTGCATCCATATAACATTGTTGGGACTGCTATACCTTCAAACATACTTATTTTTGCCCACTTACACACCATATGAATCGCCTTCACTCCCATGGTTTCATTCGCTGCCATGTCCATTCCCAGGTATCCAAACCACTTCACTTGCTCTAATTTTTCTCCATTCAAAGTCATGTCCCACCTAACTTGTCCCTCAACAGTGCTAAACCTAATAACCTTGCTTATGTTCATATTTGCTTTCAACTTCCTCCTTTTACACACACTCCCAAACTCACTCGCCAATTTCTGCGATTTCTCGCTCCAATCTCCCACTGTATCATCAGCAGACAACAACTGACTTGCATGCTTAGCCCCTTCTTCCCCATTAGACTGCATACTCACCTTTCTTCCCAAAACTCTTGCATTTTCATCCCTCACCACCCCATCCATAAACAAATTAAACAGCCATGGTGACATCACACATCCTTTCCGCACATCAACCTTTACGTGGAAACAATCACTCTTGCACTTGCATAACACTCTTGATAAACACTTCTTACTGCTTGTAGCTGCTTTCTTCCCACACCATATATCCTTATGACCTTCCACAAGCCATCTCTATCAACCCTATCAAATTTGTCCAGGTCCATAATTGCCACATACAAATTTTTCTGTTTCTCCAAGTATTTCTTGCTTATTTTCAAAGCAGACACATGATCCATACATCCTATACCACTTCTGAAATTCACACTGTTCCTCCTCATTCTGATACTCTATGTACATATATGCCCTCACCCTCTCAGTTGCAAGTCTCCCATACAACTTACCAGGTACACTCAACAAACTTGTATCTCTGTGGTTTGAACACTCATCTTTATACCCCTTGCTACTACTCATATATTCTTCCAATCCTCAGGTACCTCAATATGATCCATACATAGTTAAAATCCCAACTAACTAAATCATCAAGACAGTCACCTTTTTTCTTAAATTCAGTTGCAATAACATTCACTCGAGCTGCCTTGCCACATTTCAAAGTACGTAAGGCTTTCACCACCTCTTCTCTCCACCAAACACTCTCCATGACCCTTTTACTACATATATCACCTCAGTCTAAACATTGTACATCAACCACTGTATTATCAAACACAGTCACCTGTCCTTCAAAATACTCGCTCTTTCTCCTCCTCACATCATCATTTAGTTTTTACCACTTCACCCTTGCCCTTTTCAAGTGTTCCCATTTCTTCTCTTGTTTTTCACACATCATTAATCTCCTTCCAAAACATCTTCTTAAAGTTTACTGATACTCTCTTGCCCTAACTGTCATTTGCCCTATTTTCCAACCCCATCACCCTCCTGACCTCTTGCTACTTTCTTTTATCTCTGCCATTCGTGTCCACTCCTTCTCTATAGTTACTTCCTATATACTTCTCTTTTCTGTTTCAATATTAACTTCACTACTGACTATCCTTTCACACCTGCCCATCTCCCACTTCATGCATGTTACCCTGCATCTCTTGCACATGCTAGCACTGCTTCCTTAAATCCTTCCATTCCTCATCCACTCTCCTAGCTTTATTTAGTCTCACCTTTTGCTATTTCACACTTAATCTATCTTTGTATTTCTTCACACAAGTCTTTGTTTTAAAGCTCGCTTACTCTCCCCACTCTCATATCTCCCATATTGTTTCCTCATTTCTAAAAACCTCCACAAATTGTCACTCATGCTTTCACATGTTAATCATGGGACATCTCACTAGCTGCCCCTCTCAGCTGTTTGTTTAGTAAGAAATCTGTTGGTTCATTTATGTTTTTGGGTCGATGAATACAGATTCATGTTGCCTTTGTAAAATCTCGCTCATCTACAAGCAGTCTGTAAAAACACCTTCCTTTTTGAGTAGGTCATTGAAGTCTTTGGTCCTGGATTTGCATTTTGCATATGAGTAAAAGTATTTTGAGTTATTTATTTCATTAACTTTTTCCCTGTTTCATGTGACATTTTTATTACAGTATTAGTTTGGGACATAATTTAATACTTCGAACTGCCTGATATGGACCTATTTATAGGAACGTTCCAAGACCAGTCAGCCATAACCGCCTCTGCAAAGAGGAGACTGTAGATGAAAATGCTATAGAGCAAATGATTTGGGATTTTATGAGAAATTGTTTAGGAGCAAGACCAGAGGGTATCACAACTAGAGCAGGAGTTACAAAACAGGAAATATTTCAAGGGTCATTAAGGGAATCAAAAACTGAAGTTTGGTGATTGGGAATCAGAGGATACAAAATCAGAGGAAAGATTATGAAGCCATTATATAAGCAAATAAGGTATGATTGGTCTTTTCTGGATGTACTAGAGGCTGTCCATTTACATCAAAGAATGAAAATGAACACAAAATCTGTTGGCAATGGTAGGCTAGCCAGGGAGATGAAGAAGGAGCAATATTGGCAGCTGTTCAGTTAGAGGAAATGGCAAAAGCACATAATGAATCCATTGGTAGAAGTGGGCTGGAAGATTTAGAAGGAACATTATCAGCAGCTGATCAATGAATGCAGAACATTAAGCGTGATGAAGAGAAACATGAATGTGTGGTTGTGCAAACAGAGGTACATGAGAAATCAAGTGAAGCAGTTGAAAGAATATGTACTGTTAGCGATGGAGCAATCAAGAAAGTTTATGAGCTAGTTGCTGGAAGGTTTCCAGAAATACAGAGCATTCAGGACCAAGGCTTGCTAGCTAAGAGATTATAGACAAAGTCAGAGACACATAGGTTGACACTTTTACCAAGATAAATGTAAATCACAGATTACTTTTAGTTTGGAGAATCATCCATCAGATAAAGAAGAAAAGTGAATGGGGGAAATGCTTACTAGAAGATTGCTGAAGGCCACAAAGAAGAGAAGTAAAGTGGTAGTTGTAATCAAGACTAAAGGAGACAACCAGTTATGGTTACATTTTAGTTCAAATCATGTAGCGAGAGGGACTAAGGAAAGCTAAGAAATAATAGGCAAGGTGATGGCATTCAGTGGGATATTCAGTAGATGTGATAAGCCAAATGAAGACATGGAGAAAAAGCAGTGCAGTCAGAAAATAAAAAAAAAAAAAAAATGGAGATGCTGCACAATGAAAGAGGATGGAGCATCCCCACAATCATGACAGAGAGTACCTACATCAGAATTTTGTTGTGGTGGCAGGGCTAGTGTGTTGTGCTTACCACTTGACTTTTATGTTGATGAACATCTTTTCTCTGGACTGCATCACTTTGTCCCCTTTCTTGTCTTGTTTAATGTATAATGGTGTTCTTTTCAGCAGTTACTCCTCTAGCTTAGTTACCTGTTTAGGTTCTTCTGGTATTGTGTCCAGCCAAGAGTCTAATCTTTTTTATATATATATTTCTTTTGTCACATCATTTAATTTTCTTGTATCACCTGCAATTGCTTCAAGCTTCCTTGCCAGTCATTCATGTGTCATTGTCTCTTGGAGTTTAGGTATGTTTCTTGGAATTGCTCTTGACTTAGTGATTATCCATTATCCTGTTTGGTTGCTTTCAGGTTCAGAACATTGTTCTTAATGCCATGTATCCCTCTGACATTTGACACTGTGAAGCTTTAGTTTTTTAATCATTCATGGTAACTTGTATGCTGTGTTCAGTTTTTCTTACTTGTAAAATGTTACTGCATTCTCCCTATCTAGTTACAGTTATCTCCCTATCTAGTTACAGTTAATCTGTTTTACTGGTGGCCATACAACACAACAGAGTGCGAGTATCCATTTTCAAGTGACTGTCTCATGTTATAAATGTTCTATCATCTCACTCATTTTTTGGCTTGAAAGCTCTATATTTTCAATATGTTCCTTGAATTCCTTTTTCTCTTTTCTTTTCTTTTACTGATAATTACTCATAAATCTCTAACATTTACTTCACTCTTCATATCTTTTTCTGTAGGGCCTCTGAAAGCAGGCATTGCAATAGCATTTTCTGTTCCATGAATAATATGTTCAAATTTCTCTTAATTGAGTTGTATTAAGTTCTCATATGCCCAACTGTAGATATTTTCTGGGTTTCAAAGTGTTTCTTGATCTTTCACACTCTGTTGCTTTACTTGTGTCATATGCAAAATATAACTGCATCCTCTCTTGCTTCCACATTTATGTCTGAGATCTTGACTACAAAGAGTATTGCAGCTAGAACTGTTCCTTGCAGAACCCCTGACAGTAAATCATCTTCCCTGAAAATTTTTTCCATTTGCAGGCAGTGAGTGGTAGGAAATAGTATCATCAGACTGAAAATATTGTATTTAAATGTTGGATTAAATGTTAATGGGAAAGAGCTGGAATTCAAGGATCATATAAGGGATATTGTGGGAGTCCTAGAAACAAGTGTTACTAAAGAGATTAGATTGCGCTTGTTTTGCCCAGAGAGGATGAATGATTGTGGGAAGGAAAGAGAAGGCAAAGGAGGGGAGGATTGGCCCTCTTTCAAAAAATAAGCCTTAAGTTTCTAGAAATAATGGAAGACTCTACATAATGGGAAGATGAAGTGTAGTGAAGTTCTTAGTGGTGGTAATGATACAAAATCTTTCAAAGAATTGTATCAATCCAAAACAAATATACAGTGATAATGAAGGAACAGTTAGGAAAAGCTTATGCTACATTCCCTGGAGCACAGATGGGAATGGTATATCATCATGTGTACCTGGAAAATCCTAGAACGTATGGCTCCCATCCTACTTTTGGAAATAACATCCTACTGTCATGACATGCATAGAAGACTGAAATACTACATATGAAATCCAAAGGTGCCTTATGCAAAAAAATAGACACCTTAAACATCTGAGGCCCATGACTTCAACACCTTGCCATCTGCCATCAGAAATAGCATGGGATTCATAGTACAGAAATTCAAGAGTGCTTTGGACAAGAACCTACAAAATGTACTAGACCGGCCAAGCTGTGGGGGCTATGTGGGCCTGAGGGCTGCAGCTTCCAACAGCTTGGTCTACCAACAACCCAATTCAGCAGCCTGGGCTCAGCCACGTCTGTGGGAGTGAAGACCTTCGAAGACTCCTTGCAGTAATGGTACTTGAAGCCTTGAAAGACTCGCCTCTTAGAGATGGTATAGAACTGATAGTGGTGGATGTCAGTTATAAAGAGATAGACCTATGGACCTAGGATTTTTGTGATAGGGAGTCATGGAGACATTTTTTAATGTATATAAGAAAATTTCACTTACCATGATATCAGTGAGCACACAATGATGAGAGGGATTGATATGCTGTCATTGCTAGATCTAGTATTTACACATACTAGTGTAGATGATGAGATTATTATTTATGATACTCAAGTTAGAAGTAATGATTATGTAATTCTCCTTTTAACTATGTGATAAACAAGGACTTTTAAAAAGGAGAGGTGAGACAAGACAGTTGTTACATGCTTTGGTATGGAAGAGGGTGGGAAGAAGATACAAGAGTGCAGGGGTCTATAGCAAAGAGGGAGGTAAGAAGGGTAGTAATGAGGCTGAAGGTAGGAAAGGTACCTGGAGTGGATGGAATTATGGCTAAGCTGCTGAAGTATGGTGGGAGAAAGTGTGATAGAGTGACTGCACCTTTTATGTAATTTAGCATGAAAACAGAAGGTTGTGCCTGAGGATTGGGTGAAAGCTATTATTTTCCTTTATTCAAAGGAAAAGGTGAAAAGGATGTATGTAGCAGTTATAGGGGAATAAATCTGTTAAGTGTACCAGGAAAAGTATATGCAAGAATATCGATTGACAGAGTGATGGAAGTAGCAGAATGCAGGATAAGTGAAGAGCAAGGGGTTTTTAGAAAAGATAGGGGATGTGTGGATCAGATTTTTGAAGTAAAGATAACCATGGAAAAGTATTTAGTTAAAGGTAAGATGTTGTATGCAGCTTTTATGGATCTGGAGAAAGCGTACGACAGAGTTGAGTGGGATGCATTATGGGATGTGTTAAGGATATATGGTATAGGGGGACAGCTGATGGATGGTGTAAAAGCCTTCTAGACAGGAGCAAATGTGTGTGTAAGAGTGGATGGAGAGCTGGATATGGGAGGAAAAAGACTGGAAGAAGTGAGGGAATTTAAGTATCTGGAGCAGTCTCGGGTAAGTGTGGTGATATGGAAGGAAAGATAAGGAAGAGAACAGTACAGCGTAGAAGAGTCATTGGGTCCTTTAATAGAATAGTGAAGGATAGATGTGTAAGTATGGAAGTGAAGAGAGGAATAAGGGACAGCATAGTCCTCCCAACCCTGACCTATGCAGCCGAAACATGGATGTGGAATGAGGCACAGAGGTCCCTTGAAGAATCCAGGCTGTGGAAATGAGCTCTTTAAGAAGAGCATGTGGTGTGAATAGATGAATTGAAAAAAGAAATGAAAGGGTGTATGAGAGATGTTGTATTGCAAGAAATGCAAAGGGAATGAATTGCTGAGTGGTAGAATGGGTGAAACTTAATACTTTGAGGTGGTTTGGGCATGTGGAAAGAATGCAAGACTGGGAGTTTATGAGGAGAGTGTATGATAGTACTATTAAAGGGGTTGGTGTGAGTGGAAGATCACCTGTGACATTGGCAAATAGGGTGGAGGAATACTGGAGGGGGGAAACAGGAAGAATGGATTGAATGGTATATGCATGGGAGGCATGTAAGGACAGGGATAATGTAAAACTTCTTCCCCATTTTGTTTGAATAATTGTTTACAATTAGGAAATAGATACTCAAATTTCTGATTTCAAAAGTTTACCCTCTAGAGGAAAGGGTCCTCATTCACAATATGATGAGGCACTTGCATTACATTAATACCATTTGCAAGTTGCTGTGCAAGGATGTGTAGATAGCTTCATATGAGCAGTACAAATTCAGTTGATAATGTATAAGAATTTCCTGTGTGTAATGAAGGGAATTAGATGACATGTCCTTGAATTTAGCCTCCCCATAAAAGTTAATGCCTGTTCCAGAAAAAAAAAAGAAATATAAGGAGTGCTGACATGACATGTATACGTAAGATCAGAATTAAAAGGGACCCCATTAAAAGTCCAGCAGGAAAACATGACCCTGAACCAGTATCAAAAGACCTATTGATAACAGCAGTATTAAAGCCAGATTCACTGAGTAATATGGCAACATAATATGGATTATCTGGTAATCATTTAGTGCACTCATTAGGTTCCTTATACATTTCATGTCATAGTGAGTTGTATTGGTGCTCCATTCTTACAGCATAAGTTTCCCGAATCTTGAGTCACGTCAATATACTGTGATTAAGCATGGTTGTCTGTATCTGGGTGCATTTAGGACAAATATACAACGGTGATAACAGGTCACTTGAGGTGGTCAGTGACCTTGGTTTCCTTGGGTTTTCAGCACATGATCTTGTGTCTTTGACTTGAAATTCACCACACCACAATTGTTTTGCAGTCAGTCTGGTTTTCTCCTCACCAAACCACTGTCCTCCCATTGTGCCTTGTTCTGTAGTGAAGGAAACTCTGTTTTATTAAATATAAGAGGCTTCATATCCTGATTGACCTATCATTGGTTCCCTGGCAGGACAGCTGATTGTGATCTACCCATGGTTCCCATCTAGGTTTTCTGGGATATTGCTAGTGACCAAGCATTTTAAGTCCCTCCCTGCAGGGGACCCTTTCCCAGTAAACAATCTTTTGTTTGTATAAAGATGAGTCATTACATCCATGGCAGAAACTACACCTGGCATTAGAACCATGCTACCACGTTATATTGCCCCATCATTGATGATTCTCACAGAAAGTCCCCCTCCTAATGAAGCATTCAACCTTGAAGGGAAAACAGCCAGGAATGAAGTTTTCCTTTTACTGTCCTTCCCAGAGAGCTATAACTTGATTTTTCTTCCCTGCACCAACCACATTTCTCCTATCCTAGGTGAGGGGGTGTTCAAAGTTTTTGAAAATAAACCTATCCTAAAGTAACTGGAGTTTAACAAGGTTTTCTTAGTGTAGGTGTCCTACTTGAGTGGCTTTTGATACTGTGTCTCGGTCCTTCTCGACTACAGTAATTGTCTTCCCAGTACACCTAGGTTGAAGCTTAGACTCTTTTGTTCCTTAAAGAAGTCAGCAATCCAAGCCCTTTGATCACCAGCCTGCATGTGTTTGGTGAATTGTGGTTTGTACCAATCAGAATTAGGGGTTTATGTCTCCCACCTACTTTATCAGTTCCTGGAGGATAGCCAATAATGATATTGCCAACCATAAGCTGCATGTTCCATACCTTCTTCCTCACCTTGTGTAAAATATGATCTCCCATCTGGTTGCAAACTCTTCCATTTGTCAGTAGGATTGATCATCTCAGGAGTAGACTGTTATCATTTGAAGGGGGGACCCAGGTAGGCCATGATTAGCATAGGCAACCCATCTTGGAGGTCATGTTGCCATGTTGACACACCCACTATGAATTTAGCCAGAATAGCTGTGAATATGCAAATCACTGGCATCTTATTAGAAAGGAGACCATTAAAATGCAAAATGCTGCCTATGGACTCTTTAATCCTATGAAAGAGCATGCTTTGTTATCCACCTTCCAGGGCAGGACTGGGTGCTGACACTGCAGTAAGTTATAAACACATGTATGCCAACAGATTTTGGTGTGGAAAAGTGTGTAATTGGCTTATTAATCTGAGTTCAGAGCACGGATTCCACTGTCTTCTGCTTCTGTAAAACTGACTGCCATGCGTTTTTATTTATTGATAGACTTTATTATGAAATACTTCAACAAATATACTTAATGTAGATGATTTCTGTGGTATCAAAAAGAAATGTTTTGCTATGATGATTTTTACACAGTACTCTTAATGCATCATCGTTTCTACTGCAAGTCCATGTTTATTTTCACAGCTGTGTATGATTAGATTTTTGTTTTGCCTTTCCATAAGCACTCAGTATTTTTATTTTCATTCCAGGTATGTTTGCTCAGACTGATTGTGACCTGAACTTTGGTGTCCATTTTACAGTATGTATAACTTGTCCTATATTTTTGTTGGATTGAATGTTTTTTAGTATACAGATTTTTCTTCCAATATTGTCTCGTATAAGTATTCTAGCTTAAGACTATAGCCTTAAATGGATTATCTGCTAGAAAAAGAATGTTAGTACTTCAAGTACTTCATAGGGTAAACATGTTATCTGGAATGATGTATGAAACATATGTTAATTACAGATTTTGAATTTGATTACTAGTGGATCTTGTATACTCCTTTTCTGCTCAGAAATATAATACATATTATTTTATTTTATTTTTATTGAAGTGCCAAACATTAGAAGAAGCTTGATTTCATTGGCTTGGAGGCAATGATTTTGTATTATCAGAAAGATACTTTATAAATACCCTTCATTGTATGATTGATTGTTAACACATCATATTAACTCTTCGTGAGGCTCAAGGAATGGAAAGATAGAATATAAAAAGAAAAATGTTTCTCTTACTGTTGCAGTGAATAGATTACTGCTCCCTGATTCCACAAATGAGCTACTCATTTGATTGAATTTGGATAAACAGCCACTGTTAGGTGTCACTTAAACCGTGACATTAACTAGTCACTGCTGCCAGACACACAACTGTTACGGCATTTTTCTTATTTATATTATTTTATTGCATCATTGTATTTGGTAGTACTTTTCCGTGTTTGTAATGGTATTATTAATTCCAATAGACAGTAATTACATCAAGAAAAACTTAAGAAATTGAAAGAAAGCTTCCACATAAAATCTGTTTGAGTTTATTTCCTGCTGTGGCTGTACAGTGTCACACTAATCCCTTAAACATGTAAAGGGTCACATGGGGTAAATCCTACTTTTCTCATTGTAGATGGCGATAGGGGAGAAAGAATACTTCCCATGTATTCCCTGCATGTCATAGAAGGCGACTAAAGGGGGCGAGGGCAGGGGGCTAGAAGCCCTCCTGTCCTTGTACTTCAACTTTCTAAAAGGGGAAACAGGAGTCATGTATGGAGTGCTCATCCTCCTCAAAGGCTCAGATTAGGGTGTCTAGATGTGTGTAGATGTAACCAAGATGAGAGAAGAAAGGAGAGATAGGTAGTATGTTTGAGGAAAGGAACCTGGATGGTTTGGCTCTGAGTGAAACGAAGCTCAAGGGTGAAGGGGAAGAGTGTTTTGGGAATGTTTTGAGAGTAAAGTCAGTGGTTGGTGAAAGGACAAGAGCAAAGGACGGAGTAGCACTACTCCTGAAACAGGAGTGGTGGGAGCATTTCATTGAGTGTAAGAAAGTAAACTCTAGATTAATATGGGTAAAACTGAAAGTGGATGGAG
>JAUUDZ010042534.1:0-14595 GCA_032361705.1 Panulirus versicolor | reverse complement strand
AGAAATGAGTTCGGTGGTCCAACCTACGGCCACACCTGTGGTATTAACCCGTGACAACCATAATGTTCAGTCACCCTGAAATAAGATCGTCGTAGAGCAGAAATTCCTTTCCTGCATAGGAGGACAGGTCAGCAGAGAAAGGTCGGGATGTGGACGGGTCATACATCAACGGCTTCTTTACCTGTGATGGCTGGAGGGACTGGCACACGTCACATGCATCCTACACGGTGTTCATGACGTCACTCGTGATGACAGGCCACCACACAGTCTGGTGGGCGCGGCGCTTTGTGGCCTATACACCTCGGCGAGAATCGTGAGGGCGGGACAAAAACGTCGCGGCGAAGGGCGGCAGGGATGAAGATCCGGGCGCCGTGGAGGACGAGAGACCTTCGTCAGTAACCAGGTTGTCTCGAATCTTCCACAAGTCCCGTAGTGCTGTTGGTGCTTGGAGCGTGCGACGACACGTCCACTGCTCTGGCCATCATGCGACTACGTAAGGTGACGTCCGCTTCTGCCTCAGGTCTGCCGGGGTCCGGGTCATCCACAGGCGAGTGGGAACGCGCGTCGGGGGAATACATGCTCCTTCCCCTTACGTCACATTGTCCTGAAGGAAAAATGCGTCGTCTTTTTTCGACGCAGGAAACGTGGGTTCTCCATAGCGTCCAAGTGTGAAGTAGTAGTTCAAAATGGGCACCAGCGACTTGTGATCGATGAGGAGACCAAAGTATGGAAGACCCAGCAGGTACAGGCGGCACTTTCTCATGATCCAAAAGTCCCAGTTCCACATTGGCATATGTCTCCGTGTCGCAAAGAAAACGAGAGCCACGCTGCACCAGCCGCCCGTCACCGTGGCGCTGAAGAAAGTCGTATCCCACACTTTTCAGGTGCCTGAAGTCTGTCTGCAGAACTGTAGGAATGGCAGGATTGAAGTGGGCGAGAATTGGAATCGAGGCCAGGGCTTGTGTCACTCTCTCATGATGCGTGGTGGTCGGGGGTCCACACGAAATCATTCCTGGGGCTAAGTGAGCAAAGGATGTCTGCCGCTGTTGCTATGCTCGGGATGAAGTCTGCTGGCTGGTTCACTTAGACCCCTGAGTGACGCGAGGTCCATGATGGTGGTGGGGCTGAGGAAATCCGCAATCGTATTCATCTTACCGGGTTTGCGGTCGCACGCACGCCCTGTGATGCCATACCCATAAAACTCGTGTTACTGGCTGGCGTACACCAACTTGCAGCGGGTCGTGGTTATGCCGTTTTTGCGACATTGTTGAAGGATCTCTCGGACACGTTGAAGGTGGACTGTGTGGGTCGAGTCCCAGACGAACACGTCATCCACGACCTTGGTGTAGTTGTTGACGTCTTCGATTGCGATGGCGCCACGTGTATACAATTCGTCCCCTGTACATATGGATCCTATGGGGGCCAGGTAGAAACTTGTAACGTTCCACAGATTTATGAAGGTGGTGGTGAATGGCTGCGCCTCCTCTGCTAGCGGAAGCTGCCAGTATCCAAGTTTCGCGTCCATCGTGGCGAAATATTTGCAGCCAAGGGGCGCCTTCCATGACGACGTTGCGCGGAGTTGGGACAGGGTGGTGGGCGGGTCGCAAAACTTGCTCGTTCAGCTTGGCGAGGTCCACGGTGGTGCGGACAACTCCCTTCGGCTTCAGCGCGATCACCATGGGGTGACACCACTCCGATACCTCGTCACCTGGTGGCTGGATGCCATGTTGCACTATGCTGACTAGCATCTGATTAGAGTCTGCTCGCCACGCCAGGGGAATAGCACAGAGTGTGGAGTGCAAAGGTCTGTACATCCTCCTGCGGGTGGATCTACATGATGGGCGGTTCAGACACGGCCCACAGCTGTATACCCCATGGAACTCCTCTGGCTCCACCAGGATGACCTCGAAATCTTCCAAAAGCTTCTGGCGACCCTCCAAAAACTGCTCGGCGGAAGGGGGTGGGGGGATCAGAGTTGACATCGGCCTGGCATCGTTTGTGGAGCGACTTAATCTGCTTGGGGTAATTAATTAGCAGGGATGATATTGAGGGCTCTGGCGTCATACCAGGAGAACAGAAAGTCGCCTATGTCACAGAATACGTCGACGGTGGAAGAGAGTGACACATCCAGGGTGAGAATTGCCTTGAATGATCTGACAGGTGACAGTTTACTGCTGCTTGCCAGGAGAATCCTCTCGTCCTGCGGCGAGGAGAGATCAGACTCACGGAGACCAAGCTGTCGTGGTCCGATGGCGGTAGTTTCTGTGTCGGTGTCGCGCGTGCGCAGCAGAGCCTCTCGACGTTTCCTGTCCGGTAAATTCTCCGACGTTGACTTTGGGCGCGCGACAGTTGGCTGGGAACCTGTGGAAGTCACTCAGCTTCAGGCAGAGGGCAGCTTTTACCTACTGGCTTCTTCTTGACACGGGGTTTCTGCGAATCTTGTAGTTTCTTGCGACACACTTTCTTGAAGTGTCCCGTGTGGCCACAATGGGAGTACTTCTTTCCCCAGGAATGACACTGCCTCACCATACCCATCACACTGCTGACAGAGTTCTGCTTGTTCCTTGGTGGCGCGCGCTGACGAGCTCTTGCGATACTTTGATATTTGAACAGCTTTCGACTTGCCTGCCAGGTCAGCTTCGTGTTGTAGGCTGACTCTTCGCTGCAACACAAGGACAGGGTGTCAAACATTTCAGGTGGAGAGAGTTTCTTCCGAGTTTCCCCGATTCCGGATGCCTGACGTGACGAGTCACTGGGCGGGCGTCTGTGCAATATTCACACAACTCTGCATCGTCAGCAAGCTTCCGAGGGCGATGTAGAAGTCATCGAAGGCCTCATCCTCATGCTGGCGGCGTTCCTCGAAGCGCACTCAATGTAAAGTCAAGTTGCGCTGGCGCTTGAGGCGAGCCTTTGATGAGCTGGAGGATATTTTCCATGCCCAAATCGGTGTCGTCGGTAACCCCGATAGCGTCGTCCACAGTGACCCCCAACTCTGGTGCGAGCGAGGACTTGTGGGCTAGGGCGTGCGTTGTGGCAGACTTTTCAACTGTAGCAGTTCTGCGTCGTCCAACCAAGCACGATTTCACAAATATTCGCGGAGAAGCGTTAAACGTGAGCTTGCGAGGTGCGGGCGGCGGTGTCCGACACGTGTGGTGGCGAGGCGTGCCGTCCGTAGCGTCAGGATTCCGAGCCACGCTCGTGTCCGTACTCTGCTGGGCGACTGCAGAACGAGCCAGCACCTGTTGCATCATGTCTTGAAACCTGTTGCTGCTGTTGCAATTCTCGGCGCTCGTCGGTAGCCTGCTGAGCAGCTAGCTGTTGCAGTTAAAGTTGTTGAGCGGCAAGCTGTTGTTGGGCCTCCGTCATGGCTGCCGATCTCTCCAGCGATGACTTGTCGGTGGCACTTGCCTCCCCCGTCTCCTCTGTACTCACCCAAGACCACCTTCCCCTTGCCTGCGTGGGTTGTCGGGCGTGGCAAAGTTCGTTGTGGGGAAAATGGCTCACTTCTGTCGGGGAAACATTAACAACTGGGGCAAAGTGTCAACCCGAGGCCGGTACAGGCACACCGAGGGACCTGGGTAAGTCAGTGCAATGACAAAAGGTCACAGACCATCAGAGAAGGCGGATGGCACAGGCAATGCAGGTCGGCAGTGCGCGGACATGGGCACCACAAGCAGTTATGGCGTCCGTCCTGTGATGGTTAGCAAAATCTTGCGTCACTAGTCTTTTTACGCCACTCCTTGATCCTAATCACTGCGTAATGTAAAGTTGGTGAAACAAAGACGGTGGTGAAAACTTGATATGGGTTTTACACACAAACAAACAAGATACACGAGCAAGATAAGCGAGACAAGAAGGTACGTGTTGACTGCTCGAGAACTTGTCGCTTTTGCCGACAGAGTGCAGGACGGGCTTGACGACGATGACGCTCGTTCACAACAATAGGGGGACGAGCTTAACATTACATATTAACAAGATAGTGCGACCCATTCTAGTGTTTCAGCAGTACAGTGCGATCACAGGGGATTGATAAATAGAATACACACAAAATCACGCCTCAGCAATAATAACTGGCCACTTTATGAATATATGTTTACCTCATATCAACGTAGTCACTATTGATGGCAACTGCACTTATGTCGTCCAAGTTCAGGATTAAAATCAGACTTCCTGTACAGCTCAACCTCGAGTGTTGGCTGTCAAACCTGACATTCGGCTGAGATGTAGGACACCATAGATGCTTAATTTTAGGTACCTGATATTACTCCGTTGACCTCACATAACCCAGCCGCTTTACTTACCGTAGAAAAGATGACCTCGCTTATCTCCTGACCTAAGCAGTCATATTTCCCTTGACATCTAGCCCTTTACCTATGACTGTAACCCTTGAGGAGACTCTCGTAACCCTATAAGCTCTCTGCGACCCTATGTGGTAAGGCTTCCTACCCCCGCTATTATTTTCGTCCTACTTACCCTGACTGTAACCATTATGAGCAAGAAACACACTTGGCATTTCAGAGTCCCAATGGCTTAGTGAATCGAGATTCCAAAATCATCTAATGAAAGTAAATGACACAAAATGTTTCCGTAAGTACTGCAAAAGTTCAACGGCGGCCAAATTCAGTAACTAAGAGGCACAAATACCACAAAGGACAAGAAAGCTGAAGAAACATTCAGTACACGAAGATTGTTTGAAAAACTGGTTCGTTACGAGTAGTTTACCATTTAAGTGAACTTTGCAGAGAACATTTAGCTGATGGTAATGAATGCGAGAACCTTAGGTTTAAGAAGTCAAAGTGCAGTGCCGTTGTTTCCAATATGCTTGTGTTACGTTCTGCCTCCACCCCTTACATATCAAAGGGTGTAGAATCAGCCCATAGGCCCATTAAAACAGATAACTCTGAAATAACGGCTTCTGTTAACAGAGAGATTTGGGCTAGACACAGATTCCCTTACAATCTGGCTAACATCTGACAGCTGACGGCTGTAATTGTACCTACTCTTTCCCTTCTTTTCAAGTTGGTCAAATGCCAAACACAGATAAAAATCTACAAAAACATATTCATAACAGCAAAATAAACATGGCTCTCTCGTAACATAATACAATTTATACCTGATACATAGACCTCTCTCAATATTACTTAACATCACTTTAGCAAATTTACTGGCCTCAATTATATGACATAAGGGTTTGAAATGACTGAGATGTGTACAGATTACATTATATATTTACTAACAGCTTTGTTTCACATCCTTCCTGTTATGGCCATTCCTGAGAGAGAGGCTTGACCATGGCCATCTTCCAGTTTCTATACAATTTCTCAAGGAAAACTGAATAAGATATAATGGGTAACTATGACGTTTATGGGTAAATAGGGGAGATAACTGTAACACTTGCAATACATTTTCCTTATGACCTGAACGCTGATATCGAAAATAATGAGTTCAGCTTATCAACTGGTAAAAGTAATGACATTTCCGTAACTAAGCTGCTAGGAATAGCTATTAGATATGATTCAGAGGGAAAGAAACAAATTGCGCTTTATCTAATCAGACCTAATTGAACTATGCGACTGCAATGCTGATGCAATATGTAATTGACTTGAACGGCAACGACCCATTGAACCTGGCATTGATAATGATTCTGTTGGGACGGGTTTGAACAACGGAGTTTATGCAAAATTGAAATTTGAAGTTACATATCTGATCCTGGGTATATTGTCAATTACTTGCTGTGTATCAGGCTGCAGCTAAGTGTCTGCCTAGGAACTAGGAATATCACAGGAACCTAACTGGTTCTCCCGTTCTTCAGTTCGCCAAGCTCAGTACAGGGAGCTTTTTGCTTTAAGACATGATGGACAGCCTTCCTTGAAACTAGTGCAACTAAGCCAATCACGATATATGTCCGTTGAAACTGCCATTGCGGTAACATTGTAACAGAGAGTCGAGCTCAAAACTTACTTTGATTTCGGAAGAAATGATGAGCGATGTTGAAAAGGTGATTTTCATTCAATGTTTTGTGACAAGAAAGAAACCGTTTCTCCTATTTATGAAGCATGTTCTTGGAGAAGTTCATCGTGAATAAGAAATTTTAAGCAAGAAATATAGGCTCCTCCGGTTTTTGGTTTTTAAGTAGCTATATATGTTTAAAGATTGTTATCCTTGAAAAAAATCATGATAAGGTTCTGCAGCTCAAGACTATTTGGATCCTAAATCGTACCTAAGTTAGGAATTTGAGAAATATCAGACTGCAACTTTCTTGGAGCAAGATATTCATGGGAGGTGCATCCAGTTTGATGTGGAGCTTGTGACCCAACTGCGTCTGCGGTTTTTGCCAGAGAACGTTCGAGTGCTACAATCATTGTCATGTCTGAGGGAAATGCCTATAGCCAATGAATCTTGAAAAACTGTTAGCTAAAGATGCTGCAGCTCTCACCTGCTTTAAGTTCCAGGAAGGAATCCTTCACATACAGAGAGTGTGAGCACAGACCTCGACATACTTCGAGTGTGGACAGAAATAGCTTCATACAAGGATGCCACAGGAGAAAAATCCTTTCCAAGATCTCTGATTTAGCTTTTACAGTGCTCGCTTTACATTATTCAGTGTCGGTGTGGAACAGGTGTTCAGCCTCATGGTCAGCGTTAAGTCAAAATTGCGTAACTGGTTACCTATCAAGAGTTTGAGGGCTGTTTTGACTATTAGATACTGACTGAGAAAGCACAGTACATTCTGCTATGATTAGATTACTTTAGGATGCTGAACGAAAAAATGGCCCTATGGATGCGTATCAGTCTACGTCTTACCCATCAACATCTTACTAATAATCCCAGAATCCCAGAATGATTGACATCTTTGTTCTTGGATTGTGAATGGGCCAAAGTGTTTTATGTGAAAGTTTGGGAAGTTGTTAGAGCCTGAAGCATGAGGATTCTTTAAGGTTTTAACTGTATAGCTTGTATTAGTGAGAGTGATGAGTGCATGGCTGTCGTTTTTAGATGGATTTTGTTAGGTTGTGCGACTCCGTTTCGATGATTTGTGGCTGATTTTTGAATGGTGTCTCCGAAAGATATTTTTGTCTTTAGTAAAAGGGGTTCATAAGAATGGATCAGTTGTGTTTCATGAGTAAAGGCTGGATTGGTGTGGGTTTTGTGGTTCATTATGTCCAGGAAAGAGTGCCAGTTTTCACCAAGACATTCGGTGATCAGGTTAGTGATGGTGTAATTTAGTCTGGATTTGTTCTCTCATTTCTGTTGATGGTGAATGATTTTATCTGAGCTGGTTTCTTTGCCTTATGAGGCATTTAATATGTGGGGAGAAGACTGTGTTGTGTTTATTCATATGCCCTAGTAGTATATGCTATTTGGTAGTTTGTTTGAAGATGTTGAGAAAATGTGAGACTGCATTATATTAGGAAGGGAAGCTTTGTTTCTATATACTGTGTGAGGGTTTTCCATTCAGCTTCCCTATTTGTGCAAGTTTTTTCTTTGTTGTGTGGGTTGGGTATGCCAGATGGAGTCTTTTTATAATGGGAAAGTGGCCAGAGGACAGTTTGTGTTGCATGCTCTAAGTGGTCCTTGTGTATTGGGCTAGTGAGCAGGTGTTAACTGGCAAGGTTGGCTGCTGGAGACAGAGGGTTTAGAGTCTGGTTGGCTAAGATTGAAATTTTCACAGAAATGTATTGGGAATGCTGGTCAGATTTCTTTAGTTGGTCAATATATATAGAAGGGCATGTGTGTAGGTGTTGACTTTGTTGTGGTTTGGCTTGTGAATGGATAGTATTTCTTCGATGTCATTATGCGAGCTGCTATTTAGTGTCAATGTTGTTAGAAAATGATATGGTTTGTTAGATTAGTGCTACGAGTCCTCTCCCTTACCCTTGTTCATTTTCTATAATGGTTGTGTAAATGAAGAAAGGTGGTAGGCATGATATGGATGTGTCTGGTTTCTTGGATGAGGGTTATATGGATAATGTGTTCTCAGAGCTGGTTGAGTATTCCTGTGTTTGTTGCTGATTCCATTATGTTGAGCTGCAAAATGTATAGTTTGTTGCTGGGGTTCTGTGGAGTTGTAGGGTTTGTTTGTAAAGATTTACACTGAACATTTTGTGCTGTTGTTTGTTGGGTATTTGTATGGATGTGAAGGGGTTTTAGGAATTACAGTGGTTGCTGCATGACAGGGAAGTGGAGGTGATATAAACAAGTGCAGTTGGAGCATCTGATAACATTGTGCCTTTTAGTGATGGGTATTTGGCATATTCAGCAGAGATACACTAGTGGTCTAGGGTTAATTTCACCAGCCTGCATTAGGAGTTGGGAGATGAAGACTTGGCCATCACTTTCCAGTAGTGAAAGTAAGAGCAGTTTCATGAAAGTACTTTTCACTCCAAAGGATCCCATAATGCCCCTGCCACTGGAAGTAGTGCAGCCCTTGGAAAAGGGATCTAGGGTAACTCCAGGACTCTTTAATAAAGGGTTCCTGGGGCAATTACAAATAAATTAATATGTCCTAGCCATCCATTGGATGGGTGGGGAAAAAAATGACCATCCTCATGTCATCCCCTCACCACATGATCTTAAGTCTGATCTAGAAATGTGGAAACATGAGGAAAAGATACATGCTAGATGGGGGTTTAACTCCTCTGGGAATTCTGAAGAAACTCCTTCACCCTCTTAAGAAAAGGGTCCTAGAACAGTTATAAATATAAATAAATATGTACCAGCTGGAGAACCCTCCACTAGATGGATAAAAAAAAATGAAAATTACCATCCAGTCATGCTATACTATCGTGACAAGTTAGGTGCTGGTTAATCAAGAAATGTAGGAGTCAAACCTTCGCCATCATTTGGTTAATGCTTCAGTCTGTCACACAAGTTGTGGTGAGGATTCTAGTCCTTCCATGTGGGGAACATTATATTATCATGTACTTCACATTTCATACATTATTTCATATTCATGTACCTTCATATTTGACAGGGTTGATAGATAAACCATTACTACTGGTTATGGTTTATGTATGAGAAGATGGCCAGGAGATCCCATTGCCAATGTATATAGGATAAAGGACATTTGACTACTTGTAATGGAATAGCTGTTTCTCTATTCTGTCATACAAATGGTGCCAAGGATTAAAAATCCTTCCTTGTGGAGGAAACTGTATATATCATGTAAGTGTTCATACACTATTTCATAATCATTTACCTCTTTGTTTGCCAGGGTTTTTTGTGTATATAATGAGAAATATCCAGGAGGTCTTGTTGCCTATGTACATAGGATATAGGACATTTGATCGTATATAAACAAGTAGTTGTTTCTATATGAAAGATACTGGTGGTTAGTGGTTAACATTCCAGTGTGTCACAATTGTTGGCAAGGGTTTGAATACTTACCTGTTGAGGACAATGTATACACACACACACACACACACACACACACATTGTTCAAAAGATAGGACACTGTGAGTATAAAACTCCCTGCCCATACAGTAGGAATAAGTAATTACATGTATGAGTGAATTATGGTGGAAAGGAAACAAAATTAAGTTAGAGGTTATACTCTTTATGTTTTGGCTAGAATGCCTTCCTCAGGGAGACTTGTTACAAAATTTCTACGGACATGATATATACCCCAAGTTTGATCATCTTTTTCATTGCCCGAGAACACTTCCTCCTGATTGGCTGATTATTCTCTCTGTCTCCACCCTCTTAACGGTTCTGACCATCAATGACCCAGCAACCTTGGCTATCTTCAATAATTGTTATCTGTGATTGTATGTCTTTTGCAGAGATGTGAGCCATCGTGATTGTCTTTCTTATTCTTTTTTTATAACCCTTATTCAGAGTTTCTTGATCTTTCCACTTTGATAAGTATTTAAGACTAGGTGTCACTTATGTTTGAAGTACATAGGTTTCTTGTCATTCTTGTTATCATTAATTATCATTCCTTCTCTTCTTGAAGTTTGATCATAATAATAAACATTCCAAGCAATGCATGGAATTTTATATGTGGTATTTTTCTCATTGTTAATATTAGTCCCGCACCTCTTGCTTAACAAGTCCCAAATTTTTGTGCCCTACGCATTATATATTCTCATTCCCTCCATCAAAAATCTGTGTATACTTTCAGCAAGCTTTGAGTGTGGTGCTTTGATGAATTATCTTTTATCATTCTCTGTGTTTCTTTGCCTCTGTAGTCTCACTGGATGCATTAGGTCCTTAAATGCTTCTGTGATGTAAATAAACTCATCATTTTTATATTCCTGACTGTAGACATATATGGCTTGAATAAAGAAACCTATCACCACTCCAAACTAGTTCTTTTACTGTATGCAAACAGGTAATGAAGGAATCATCTTTATTTGTGGAATTTTGTTACACCAAGAATTTCATCTATCCTTCACACTTATCAACAATATAGTCACCCCTTTCTTAATAAATTCAATTGCAATACCATCCATTCCCACCACCTTGCTGCATTTCATCTTCTGCAAAGCTTTCACCACCTCTTCTCTCTCCACCAAATCACTCTCCATGACTCTTTCACTTTGTACACCACCCTTATCAAAACACTGTACATTTGCCACTCTGTCATCAAACATTCAACAATCCTTCAAAATACTCATTCCATCGTTATATGTTATCACTTCCCCTTTTGCCCCTTCACAAATGTTCCCATTTGTTCTCTTATCTTTCACACATTATTTACCTCCTTCCAAAAGATCTTTTTATTCTCCCAAAAGTTTAATGATACTCTCTCACCCTAATGCTAATTTGCCCTCTTTTTCAACCCCTGCACCTTTCTCTTAACCTCCTGCCTCTTTTTCTTATGCTTCTCCCAATTATATGCACTCTTTCCTTATAAGTACTGCCCACATGCCTCTCTAGTCTCTTTATTTCTTCACTTCACTGCTCACTACCCTCATAATTTGCCCACCTCTAGTTTCTAACACCACATGCAACTCTTGCACATGCCATCACTGCTTCCCTAAATACAGTATCCCATTCCTCACCCACTCCCCTCTTCATTTGCTCTCACCTTTTGCTATTCTAAGCTTGATTTCTCTTGGGATTTCTTCACACATCTCCTTGCCATGCTCACTTAATCTCATCACTCTTTTCTTCCCGACATTTTCTCCTCTTTTTCGAAAGCCTTTACAAATCTTCAACTTCGCCTCTACGAGATTGTGATTAGACATCCTATCAGTTGCCCCTCTCAGCACATTTACTTCTGAAAGTCTCTCTTTTACACACTTATCAATTAATACCTGATCTAATGATGTCCGTTGACCATCTCTCCAACTGACACACGTATGCTTGTGTATATCTTTTTTTAAAACTAGGTATTACCAATTGCTAGTCTTCTTTTCAGCACACAATTCCACAAGTTCTTCATTTCCATTCATAACACTGAAAACACCATGTGCACCAATTATACCCTCAACTGCCACATTACTTACCTTCACATTTAAATCACCCATCACTAATACCCAGTCTTTTGCATCAAAACTACTTACACTGTCACTCTGCTGCCTCAGAAAAATTTGCTGTAATTATTTTTTTTTCTATTTGATTGCCATTTTCCATGCCAGAAGCAGATAAAGAAAGGCCACATCCACTCTGTATCTGTGATGTGTATTGAATGGAAACCACAGCTCCCTGTCCACAACCAAGCCCCAAAGACCTTTACCAAAGAAGCTTCACATACCCTGGTTCAGTCCATTGACAGCATGTCGATCCCAGTATACCACATCTTTCCAGTTCACTCTGTCACCTGCATGCCTTTCACACTTTTTACAGTCAGTCCCTTATCACTCAAAATCTTTTTCACTCCATCCTTCTATCCCCAATTTGGTCTCCCCGTTCTCTTTGTTCCCTCCACGTCTGATACATAAATCCTTATTGTCAACCTTTCCTCACTCAGTCTCTCTGTATGTTCAGAACATTTTAGCATACCCTCTTCTGCTCTCTCTCTCAAGCACATTCTCCATATTTATCAATAATTGTTGTTGTTATTTTTCATACTTGATCGCCATATCTCGTGTTAGTACCAGGAACAGACAAAGAAGGGCTGCATCCACTTGCATCCATTAGTAGCTGTCATGTGTAATGCACCGAAACTACAGCTCCCTATCCACAACCAGTCTCCTCAAATCATTCCAAGGTTTACTGTGGATGCTTCACGTTCAGTTCATTGACAGCTCATCGACCTCAGTATGCCACATTGCTCCTTTTCACTCCATCCCTTGCATGCCTTTTACCCTTCTGCATGTTCAGGCCCCAATCACTTAAAATCTTATTTTTATTATTATCCCTAGGAATAGGGGAGGAAGAGTACAGTAATAGTTACATATGTCTAATGTATGTCATTAAGCAGGACTAAGAGGGGTGGGAGCAAGGAGACTGAAACTCCTCCCTTCACATATTTTTACCTTTGAAAAGTAGGAGCAGAATGAGGAGTAAAGTAAAGATCTCTCCTTAAAAGAAGTAGTCACCTGCTTTTATGCTACTTCGTTTATGTGGGATGGGGAAGCAGGTACCCAAAAGAGAGGTGATATTGGTATTTGGATCCTAGGTGGCAGTGGTGGAGGCCATGTGCACAGGTTTGGTGGCTGTCTTCCAGTGTTAATACATTACTAAAGCATATAGGCCTTGGGAATGAAATTAGAAAATCATAGCTTCCAAAACAATTGCATGTCATCACTGATATTTATTCATACATATTTGCCATTTCCTGTGTTAACGAGGTAGCATCAAGAACAGAAGACTGAGCCTTAAGAGGAGAAAATCCTCACTTGGCCCCCTTCTCTGCTCCTTCTATTGGAATATAGAAACTGGAGAGGAGGATTTCCAGCCCCCTGATCCCACCCCTTTTAGTCACCTTCTATGACATGCAGGGAATAGGTGGGAAGTATTCTTTCTCCCCTATCCCATAGATATAAATATGATTATTATTGTTATTATGATTTGATCGAGTAAGTAATGAAAGGGTGAGAGAGATGTGTGATAATAAAAAGAGTATAGTTGAGAGAGCAGAAGAGGGTGTATTGAAAGGGTTTGGTCACATGGAGAGAATGAGTGAGGAAAGATTGACAAAGAAGATATATGTGTCAAAGGTGGAGGGAACAAGGAGAAGTGGGAGACCAAATTGTAGGTGGAAGGATGGAGTGAAAAAGATTTTGAACGATCAGGGCCTGAAAATGCAGGAGGGTGAAATGTGTGCAAGGAGTAGGCTGAATTGGAACGATGTGGTATATTGGGGTCGACATGCTGTCAATGGATTGAACCAGGGCATGTGAAGTGTCTGGGGTACACCTTGGAAAGTTTTATTGGGTCAGGATGTGGTAAGGGAGCTATGGTTTCGGTGCATTACACATGACAGCTAGAGACTGAATATGAACGAATGTGGCCTTTGTTGTCTTTTCCTGTTGCTACCTCGCATGCGTGGGGGGAGGGGGTGCCATTTCATGTGTGGCGGAGTGGCGACGGGAATGGATGAAGGCAGCAGGTATGAATATGTACATGTGTATATTATATGTATATGTATATGTCTGTGTATGTGTATGTATGTATACATTGAAATGTATAGGTATGTATGTGTGCGTGTGTGGGCATTTATGTATATACATGTGTATGTGGGTGGGTTGGGCCATTCTTTCCTCTGTTTCCTTGTGCAACCTCGCTAATGTGGGATACAGCTACTATGTATAATAAAAGAAAAATATCATTATTATTATCATTATTGTTATTATTCTATATATTTATATTTGTTATACTTGATAGCCGTTTCCCATGTCAGCGAGGTAGTGCAAGGAAACAGACGGTGAATGGCCCTACCCACCCACGGACACATATATAAATTTAAACACCCAGACACGCATATATACATACGTATACATTTCAACATATACATACATATACATACACAGACATATGCATATATACACATGTACATATACTTGCTGCCTTCATCCATTCCTGTCACAACCCCACCAAACATGAAATAGCATCCCACCCACCAGCAAGATAGTGCCAGGAAAAGACAAAGGCCACATTCATTCACACTCTGTCTCTAGCTGTCATGTGTAATGCACCAAAACCACAGTTCCCTTTCCACATCCAGGCCCCACAAAACTTAATTCACTCTGTTCCTTGCACACCTTTTACCCTCGTGCATGTCAGGCTCCAATCGCTCATAATCTTTTTCACTCCATCCTTCCACTTCAGTTTGGTCTCCCACTTCTCCTCTTTCCCTCTACCTCTGACACATATATCCTTTTTCTCAATCTTTCCTCACTCTTTCCCTCCATATGACCAAACCATTTCAACACCCTCTTCTGGTCTCTCAACCACACTCTTTTTATTACCATACATCTCTCTTACCCTTTCATTACTTACTCGATCAAACCACCACACACCACATATTGTTCTCAAACATTTCATTTCCAACACATCCACCCTCTTCCACACAACCCTAGTTGTAGCCATGCCTCGCAACCATATAATATTGTTAGACCCACTATTCCTTCAGACATACCCATTTTTGCTCTCCGAGATAACTTTCTTGCCTTCCACACATTCGTCATTGCTCCCAGAACCTTC
>JAUUDZ010042523.1:0-10693 GCA_032361705.1 Panulirus versicolor | reverse complement strand
ATATATCTATATATATATATATATATATATATATATATATATATATTAATTCTTGAACATGTTTTCTTGTCAAATTTTTCTTTTAACTACTTCTACAAACGTCTACAGACCTAGGAATGCTTCGTGAGATCACATCCAGTGTTACTGTCAAACCTCGCATGACAAACTTTCTTAGTAGTCAATGACAGCTTCAGCTAGCTAAGAAGCCTTCCTGTGACCACTCTAGGGGCCTGGTCATATTTAGAAGTACATACAATACAATTTTGCTATGAATCAGTGTTAACCAGTATGAACTCTGGGCCTTCGACCTGACCACTGGTCATCACCTTCAACTCCCTGGAAGGTCAAAAATATCCTCACCTTTAATGCAGACTCTGTGCCTTCCAGTCCGTCCTATACACCAGGAATAGCCTCCACCTTCAACTTGGCCTCGATACCTCCCACCCTCTCTTACGTGACAAAAACACCCATCACCTTTAGTGTGGTCTTGGCGCTTTCCCTCCCACGTCCTCAAACCGAAAAGAATCTTCACTTCCAACACAGCTCTGCTCCTCCCACCCTCTGTGTGACAAGGGTAATCTAAAGGTAAGGTTGGTCACCTGGACAACTGTTGTACCGTGCATCAAGCCATTACTACTGCTCCACTTACTTTCAACTTCTGTCTTATATCCTCACTGTCCTAATATCTAATTCACATTATATGTTTTATATCTCCGTACTTTTTGATGCAATACAAGAAGCCATACAACCTGACCGGTCAGTAGATCAGTTTCCTCAAAGTCGAAATGAGGCTCTCGCACGACACACAATGCCTCGTGATTACAGGCTTTGTCTATCGATTCGAGGTGACACTTTTATCTACTATTCTATGTCAATCAGAAACCACATTACCTTGCCGATCTACAGTGCATAAGATTCAACTAAAAAAACTGGGTAAAAAAAAAAATATACACGACAAACAACAAGATATAAAGACGCATCCACATGTACCAAGACCCTCTTAACACCTGTGGCCGAGGGCAGGAATCACCTGAAGTCCTACTCAACACCTCACTACGTGACAACAAGGTACCTTAGTCCCTCGAGCATGACCCCTGAGGAAGACTTACAACCCTTGGGTATGATAACCTGACCTCTGACCTCAGGTCATCATACTCAAGGGTCGTACCGTCATGAACAAGGACCGAACTGAAAGAGATGAAATCTGGGGGGGCTACCTGGAGTAGTGTACAGCTATCAAGCACCCAGAGTACAGTGCTGTGCAGCATGCAATCCCTGCCTCAGTACCGGGACCACTACACAAGATTAACGATGATATTCACAAAAATTGTTACTCTGGTTACTCTGCGCCGAGAAGACCGAGGAGGAATGGCGCGCATAGTCTACCACGCCACCACCACAAGACGAACGAAAGACGGATTCCTTCACCACCTCAACATCTTGAGCTGCCGTGGCTTCCTCTGACCCCAGCCTCATCCTGGCCCTGTCAGGTCATGACGGAGCAGTTGATCTACTTCAGGCGTCATCTGAGTTTCCCATTTATGTACATATAGTCTCTATGTTCCTCTGTGTAAGTAAGGATGCGAACACTGGTACGCCTATCACTGGATGTACATATCATCAATAGTCTCTGAGTGTGTATGCATGAGTGTATGCTATATATACAGACGTGTATGTTGCATGCGTTGCATTATGTATGTATGTATACGTATGTCTGTAACCATGCATTCTAGAGTCTTTCTGTAAGCAGAAAGTGACAGTCTGAGACAGTGTGGAGGGGGCCTTTGTATCTGTCAACCGCTGGGTGTGGTGGAGTTCTACGTGTTCCTGCCCCTCTCGACACTGAGCACATGAGACCCACTACAATCTACTTTCACACTTCAGGAGTGTATTTTTTCCGGTTATGCAGACAAGGCAACAAAAAGCAGGACAATGATATGATCAGGGAATACAGTGTGCATGTTGTGTGGAAGGTTGTGTGGTGGGGAAACAGCCCTCCCAGATGCAGAACACTAACCGAGGGAACATGACCGTGGAGCAACTTTCACAGTTTTTTGATACGAGTCTCGAGTTCACGGTGAAAGTAATGAAAGTAAAGTTGGCAAGAAAAACGGTCATAAGACACGTCGTAAAAAAGAAAAAGTATGAACACATCATACGCTAGGCTGTAGAAAGAAGTAGGAAAAAGAGGTGGTATGGGAAATACTGAAACAAGTAGAAAATGAGATTACATGGAAGGGATTTATTAAGTTCACAAAAAGTGAGTAAATGAGAGGAGGGGACTAATGGTAGTTAGAGAGAGAGAGGGAGAGGGGATCTCCCGCTCCCGTCATGAAATGTTCAAAACTCTTTTTAACTCAGCTCCTTGGAGCGCACTCTCGAAGCTGTGGGAACCCCACAATAAGAGTCCAGGGGTTGCATAATGTTAAATATAATGATAATAGTAATAATGATAATAATAAAAATAATAGTAATAATAATAATAATAATAATAATAATAATAATAATAATAAATGATAAAAGTAATAACAATGATAATAATAATGATTAAAAGAACACATTAAAGTAGACAGATAAGATAAACCCTATCATTTCCAAGTGAGGCGTCTGTCCTTACGGTGATACAGAAACTGCTGCTCGCCTACTGCATCTTCACCGCCCCACCACTGAAACCATATAGGCCAGAATTCCTGCCTCCACCATAAACATGCTTTTCTGTCCTGTGTATAACTTCAAAAATCCATCTCTCCGACTGCCTAACCTGCTCTGAAGTGTTGCTCTCCTCACATCCACGTGGTTACATCCTCAACGCTGGGGATGTCATATCACACCACAAAGATGAGTTAAGGTTGATCAAGATGATCCCTATGAGTCGCGCCCGTCCTTAACGATCTGGAACAAATGACTACAAACCTGACCAGGGTTTGTAATCGTCATGACCATTCTTCCAACATACATGACCTTCTTTTTCTGCCGTCTTAAGATCCTCGAATAACACTTTTCTCTCTATTACTTCCAATGGAGAAATCCATCCTATATTCCCCCATCGAGACATCAGAATCTGGTACTACGGGAGAGCTCAGGTCCTGTTCTGCCTTTCCTTCAGACCAGTACTGCTTCGTCAGCCGGGACGCCTGCAGCTGTGCTGACCGTATAGTGGAGGTATCTTCGCTGGAATAGAGATTATAATCCCTCTTTCTCTTCACCAAACCTCACTCTGCCTTCATTTATCCTCGGAAACATTGTAAATATGTCATTTGTGGTCAAGCAAGTCTTCATGAAAAGAGAGTGTGTAAGGATTTGACATCTTCAGATAACTATTCACAGTCCTCAACCAAAATCATCTCCAACAACTTATGTACCAAAATTTTCTATTTTTTCTAACCTGATCAATTTACAGCTCTCTCCTCCACTGTAAAGCCCCTCTCTCTCTGTACCTCGCTCTCCCCTAATTCTTCTTTGGTGAATTACCCATTCAGTCTTCCTACCCCACTCCCAACACCAAACCTCTCCAATCATCCCTGCACAAGCTCTTTCTAAATCTCTCCACGCTACAAGTGGGCAAGGCGTATGGTCAAGATTGCATTACTCCATGCGTCCTAAGGAAGGATGCCTCTGATCTAGCTCTGGTCCTTGCTCACCTATCTTGCTCTGGTGTAGCCCATCCCTAAGAAATGAAATCATTCTAACAATCCCATTTATCACTCTTTCATTTCTCAAGTTTTTGAAACTCTCAGAATCCCACTCCCTTCTTTCAGATCACCAATACTACATTTGCAACGAAAGGTATACCGGTGATCCGTCATATGTGACTCGCCTCTGGTCCTCCACTCTCAGGGATTTTGGCGAAACATTTGTGGTGACCTTCAATATCTCCTAAGCATCTGAGGGTGTGGCAGAAGGCCTTGGCTTCTCTACTCCTCTCTCTTTCCTAAAGCCCATCTTCCTCTCTGGTCGATCCAATGCGTTAGTTGCTGACGAAGCGTCTTCTCCTCTTCTCACCAACATGTGCACCTAACAGGGTTCTATCCTGTCGCTCTCTTTCTTCTCTTCATCCATTATCCTCCTTGATGCACTAGCCCTCAACACTCGTGAGTCGATGATTTCATTCTACATACTTCTACTCACTTTTCCTCCCCTCCTCACTCTAATACTCATTCTTTCTCGCAATGAGAATATTTCTCCGAATTCGGACCTATGCACCATTTCGGAATGGGGAAGCAATAACCTGGTTAAATTCAGTATTACGGAAACCATCTTTCTCCCTATATCTCTCCCTCTCTAGATCTCATCCGTTCCCCACAATTACAATAACATAAATGTGTTCAGAATAACCATATACTCCACTCTCTTGGAAACCCTACGCAATGAATAATACAATATCTCCTCTTTCAAAGTTGGAGGTACTGAAAAAGTGCCTTAGTTATTCCTCTTGTGAGTCGTGAGTCCACATAATATATCCTTGGGTTATATCCGACCAAGTACGGCGTACTGCTTACATATCTACGGTGGCGCTTCCTCCATCTCTCTCAGCCAGAGTGGCATCAAAAGCCAATTGTCACCTCTTGTTAACATCCCCCCTCTCCGTCTGCCACGGCAATATTGCAATCTCTCTTACTCAGGTATGATTTCGGCTACTGTTCTCGACAGCTGTCTGCACGGGTGAGCAGAGATTCTTCTTACTGCTGTCCCTAACTCATCAACTTAGAAAAAGTAATAGACAGATGTAAGAAATAAACAGATAACCTACACATGGATCAATAGGCCTTACGTTTCTCTCTCTCTCTCTCTCTCTCTCTCTCTCTCTCTCTCTCTCTCTCTCTCTCTCTTTTGATCTGCACTGTTGTTAACCACATTTGAATAACAAAGATTTGATCGTTCTAATCTCTTGATGTCCGCTTTAACGTTACCCATTTAGGATGTAACCTAAGTCAACAAATAGAAAAAACAGAATATGCTCTATATGTAGACCCCTGGGACTTGCTCAACCTGTTACCATCTGTGACGTGCTATGTATGTAAACATATGAGCTTTAGAAGACAAACAATGAGGAAGAGCTCTGTCAACATCTTGGATGAATTCTCGACTGTAATTCTGAATACGTTCTACCAGAAGACAACAGGAATTTACTGTCCGTTCAAACATGTTTCATGTGTTACACCAGCAAACGTACACAGCATAAATGTTTTACTGGTATACACAAAGAAGCAATTTTTTCCTCTGTTCTACAGTTATTACCAGTAAGAACGATGGTGAAGTAGCTAGTAGGTAAACCTTCCAAGGAAAAGATCATGGTAATGTAAAATTTCCAGCGAGTACACGTTTTAGGTTGTTCGTGCTCGTCTTTATCACTAGCCGGGCCATTGTTTAGTTGCGTCAGAATAACCTTTGTCTTAAAAGACCTCATACCTCCTCGATCCTCGCACAGGCCACCATAGAGTAAGGAGATATACACGTGAAGGCCAACCTTCTGTCAAAGGATACACGAAGGCTCCCATTGAATAAGGGTAACCATCGTGCCTCGACCCACATGTTCTGAGTCTCATCAAAATTAGTTCGGAAGACATGAAGGTGATGAATGGTTCATGCGATTCACCATGGCAGTTACCAGGACGTGTGGTCCCTGTCAAAGATTCCGCAATTTGCGTTCATCTGCAGTCTATGATTATTGTAATCATCTCATGGGACTCCTCAGGTACTGATAACACGGCAGGTACCGGGAAAACCGTAGTTACCGATAACATGTCAGGTGCTCGCATCACACAAGGTACTGGGAACACCGCAAGTCTTCGTAATATCCCAGGGACTGTGAGCACTATACATGCGACTCCTCAGGTCCTCGCGAAATGTGGTCTACAGGGAACACCACGGGTACACAAGGTCACCCATGCGAGTACAAGACGTGGAGGTGTTCAAGACGACCCTGTTCCTTCCTGAATACAGGCGATCACCATGACAACCTTTGCTGCACCACCCTCCTTACTGCCCTCACTTCTCCCTTCCCTCGCTCCTCCCTCCCCACTTATCTCTCTCCCGATCCTTCGCCTCTCCCTCCTCGCGCCTCTCATCATAACTCTCCACTCTCCTCTCATACTCCCTCCCCTTTGCCCTTCCTTCCCTCCGGCCTCTCGCTCTTCTATCCTCTTCTGACAGGTTCTCCCCCTTCCCTTTTCCCAGTTATCTTCCCTTCTCTCCTGATGTTCCTCTCGTCCTTCATCCTCCCCTACCTTCCATACTCCCTCAGGCTCTCACAAGCTGTACCAGGCAGTTAAATTTTGCAGTCATGAACAATTCACTATAGTAAACTGGGCTGTAAAACGTTCGAGCATGTAGTAAAATTCTTAGTTTAACAAGGGAGTGCACTCAGTGTTGCCAGAGAAGTTTTTATTTCATGTGAGGAAGACGGAATATGGCCCAGTAGGCGACACAGTGGCTACGAGAGGGTCCTCAGAGCCTACCTGGGTGCCACACTGTCTGTCCCCAGAACATCCGCACTGGCTACGGCACCTGGCGACCCAGGCACTTGCTGGCTGCCACACTGTCTGTACCTGGAACATCCAGGCTGTGTATGGCACCAGGCAACCCACACATCTATCAACACACGATCATCATTCTTCTGAGATCTCCCCATCCAGCTCAATACGAACACAGTTGCTCCCTGCTGAGAACCTGATCTGCCAAGTTCTTTGTTACTGTAGCCTTCATACCACCGAAGGTACGCCAATGGTCAGGAAACCCTGGAACACATCCAGTTCTCTCGGAAGCATCTACTGACCAGGTGATCATGCCTCATATATTTCCATGCATCATTATGGAGTCCTGGCCCTCTGATACATCCTGTAGTAACCATAAATGAGCCTATTGATTTATCCTTTATCCATGACAATCGTTTGTCGGGAGCATGGGTACGAGAAATCTTGAGGGCTGAACACTAGAGATGACAACGTGGGAGATTACATAAGCCTGAAAAGGCGCAGCGCGGGTGCCATCAGCCTGGGCACCGACAGCCTGAGGCAGAAAGTAGTACCAGAAGATGTGAGACCCAAGGAAATGTCATCAGTGTTTGTAAGAGACACCTTCATGGGTTGGTGGCGTGGTAGTCTCCAGAACTAATGAACTATACTAGAACAGCATCAACCATATCAACACTAGGGAAGCCTCAAAGAGGGAGACCAGGGCTTAAACAATGAACGTTATCAGTGAGCTCTTGAGCCTGGCGCTTGGGTATGATGATCTAGGCTTTGACCTGACTCTTAAAGGTATGGTCATAGGCGACGCCATCTTGCTCAAGGTTCGTAAGTCGCACTGAAGGATCACCTCGCCCTGGCCAAGGATCCTACCTTCGTGTTCAAGGGGTTGAGAGCACAGCAAACACCAAGATATGTTAGAGAGGTGGGATGATGTGCTGCTGGAGAAGTCCCATCAGCCAGCCTTAAACGCAGCTAGACCTGATGAAACGACCAAGACCACGAAGCATGAACAATGTGTTCAGGAGGATCATGTGCTAACAGCGTGGGGCGCTATCACATCATCACTTAGGAACGAAGAACACGGGAACAACATCAACAAAGGAAACCAAACGAGACGCCATCTGTCTGTGGCGGCAGTAAGGAAGAGGAGGAAGGTATGAGTGAGGTAAGTTGCCGGGAGCCTGGCAGCCACAAGCCTTCAGGAATAAAGAGGAATCACCATGACAACCTTTCATCATCAACAGAAAACATTCTCTTCCATCCAGCTCATCTGGATCCTAGGAAAAAGTCACCGATAACAAATGTAAAAGAAATCCATTTTCTCCTAACTTCAAGGTATCGTCTCTTGAATCTGGATAAGGAACCCTTCAGTAAAAGTACAGGAACCCAAACGTTTAGCTAGTCGTTATGGACTGGCTGGTATCCACAACCTGGCCCACATAATGCAGGCGATAAACTCAAGGTGACTGCAATCTTAAAACTCAAGTTTCCTCAAGTTATCTCAACTACTAACGCCTGACGGTGCTCATAACTCATCAACTTTCCAAATTTTCTCCGGGTAAATTAATTTTCTTGCCATTTTTCTGCAGAGAAGAATAATAAAAGTTTTCTTTACACCAGAGTTTTTCCTACACCATCATTACACAAGTCTGTCATTTAGTCGTAAATCTCACCATGAGATTAGCAGCATTGTGTTATTCGTTTCACATATTCGAATATTAATTTTTGATTTTCAATCTCGTTAAGAATGAAGCAGCACTAATGCCTCATGTACCAGTGTTGGTGCTATTATCAGAGGGAGGACTGGAAGCGTCCTTAGTTGTCTTTCTGAGAGGCCGGAGTATCAACCAAGGTCATGGATTCTGTGGGAAGTTGATATCATCAAGAGACTAAGATGCTTGACACCAGGGGTATGGAAGTCAGTTACGAGCAGACCTTGAGGGAACTTGTCTTGTACTTCACAGACGAATAACCAAGGTTGCATCACCTGGAAGGCATGAAAGCCTATTGCGTTTCACCCATCCACCAAATAGAGCCGGCTCACCCGCTGTATGTAATGGATATCCGCCCACTGGGGGTCTGACAAAGATCCTCTGTGACCTCTGACATCCTTTTGCGCTACCGCTCACAGGATGGGCGGGGTGCACAACAAACTTGACGGTGAAATCAAATCTCTTTCCCTCAGGTCACTAAGCCACAGGGAATACTCGTACATCAACATGTTCCTCCTGGAATCTTGCCAAAAAAGCAACCCAGTACATTTACAACCAGTTATATCATTAATGTACAAGTGTACAATAAATCATTGTACACCAAATGACTAATAATTTTTGTACACACCTCAACCCTTAAGCCATTGAGATTAACCGCACAATCCTTGTGATGATGGCATAGTCTTTGAGCTAACCCTCAATCTTCCCACTAAACCTCACACTATCACACCCAAGGGTCGTACCATCCTGCTCAAGGGTCATACATTCACGGGGTCAACCTCACGGCTACTTTAAGGACATGGAAAACGATGGCAACACACCGTCAGCTTTCAATCATTATCATGCTCAGGGAAGAACCCAACCGCGCGACCAGACTCGACCATCATACAAGTGGGAAAGTTGGGTCGGTTATGTAAGAGAAAACGTGGGGTTAATCTAGTCTTATGATGTAAATGGCGGAGGGGAACACGAGGGTAAAAAAAATGGCAACAGGGGAAGCGTAATTTCATGACAAACAGGAGAGATTTGCGCTGCGTGGATACAAATAATCATCTGGGGAGAGGAAATAATGCAATTCAAATAAGGTTCGGGTCATACACCAGTAAACCTGCCTGAGGCCACAGTATACGTCATCCATCAGTGACAGACGTCGGAATCCGCAACGACCCAGTCTGTTTCGGAAAACACTGTCTCATGCTTTTATTCCCACAGATAAATAGTGTGGCCCTTGAAATGACTATTCTCTGACGACAAGTTCCCTCCTCATTTTTTGATCATGAAAATCCAGAATTACGCAATGCGCCACGAATATGATTACCTACAGAGCCCACCACAACCTGTCAAAGTGTTCACACACACACACACACACGTCAGGTGGTGGTAACAATAACGGAGACAGTTTTCCTGCAGACACGCTCCCGTCGTAAGGATGTAGCGGTCGCAAATATAAGATATAGGAATTAAAAAAAAAAGAAATGATAATAATAATAAAGAGTAATGACGGTCCGCCATTGTGACCGGATGATAACGACTCGCTAGGGGGAAGGGGGGCTCGGGAGCAGCCTGGGGAGCCGAGGGAGGAGCTGCTGGAGGGAAGGGGGCGGGTGATGAGCAGGCAGGGGAGACCTCGGAAGTCGTGGTGATGATGATGATGAGGAGGAGGAGGAGAGAGATAAGCAGGGAGTAGAAACGATAAGGAGGAGGACGTGGAAGAAAGGAGATAGTAAAGTACAATCACAATAAACCTAGCGGAACACGAGGTTGTATACTAACAGGATTAAGTTTGGTTGGTTATGTGGGCTTTAGGAATGTCGACTCCTACCGTCATTCAGGCTATCATTAAGGCCTCGTATCTTAATGCCAATCAAAGATTTTCAAGTGGTCAAGACCATCATAAGACCATAGTAACTTCATGATATTTCTCGTGGTGAAAGGGTTACAGTTAATTGGCGTTACTCCAGTCGATACAATGGTCATAATTTTCAACATGATTAAACAAAGCAGTTGATTCTTGTTCTGTTCTGCTTTGTTTAATCATGTTAAAGATTATGACAACTGTATTGACTAGAATGACGCCGATCCAATTATCAATTGTAACTACTTTGCCACGAGAAAAATATCGCTGAATCTTCTATCATTAAATACACAAAGAACTCTACATTGATATCAGTGAAAGTCTATACAAACTGGGCAGCTTTGTCGTGGGCAAAATTTGTAAACAGTTCCCTTTATTGTCCACATAATACAAATGTTATGACAGGCATGATGCCAAACCCAAACAACCGGACACTTTCATCCGGTAACGCTCGTTGACCAGTGGCGTCTTAGCTACGTCTCTTGCATATCAACAGACTGTTTTAAGTCTTCTTTCTCATTCTTGTATCTCTCCTGACGATGTGATCATTACACGAAAGTGCACTTGGGAACTTATCGTGCTTCATTTTCCCTTGGTTTTATGCATATATTAGATCCCGTGCACCACTGTGACCTCTTGCGATATATGTATATGTG
>JAUUDZ010042512.1:0-10693 GCA_032361705.1 Panulirus versicolor | reverse complement strand
TTTTCCTTCTTTCCTTTGCATTTATTTGGGATGAGTCTTATGAACCATGTATCAGACCAAATTTGAATTCCCTCTCGGTCTTGTGGCAAAATGATGTGATGTTTACTCTTTATTTCCTTAATGACCTTAACATCATCCACGGGTATGATTCCAGTATTGCTGGCAAGTCATGTATATTTACCAAGAGAGGAAGTGGTCTCATGACCTAACCTTGTTTTACACCACTGGTGACTCCAACTCGTTTCGAGAAGCCTCCTCTTACATGCATCATCTGTTTCCTTCCACTGCAATGACCTCTTCATTGGTGATCTTTCACTTATTCTTGATGAAGATCCGGGTTTTTCTGGAACTTTTTTTACGTGACCTTTCTCTTAAATCCATGTTTTCCACTTAGGTAGTTTCTTTTGTGGAAGTACTCATACATTCGCTCTATCGTTATCTTTCCAGCGTTCTACAGACCGCACATGTCAGGTCAACCGGTCTGCAGATCAGCGTTATATCTCTATCCTTAAAGACAGGTATGATTTTTTTGGCCTTTTCCATTCCCTCGACACCATACTCTCCTATAAAGACATATTGGGTGATATTTCAGATGGCCTATTAAGTGAATCTGTTCACTTCTTAAGCACGTGTGGAGAAACATCTTTAGAAACATGGCTCTCATCTTGCTCAAGACTGTAAGAATGTTGAATGTCTTGCTGAGCCATTACAATTCATTCCAAACTTTTTCTTTCCGATGTCATCTCGGTGGTGATGGGAACGTAGTGTATCCCATCGTGAAAACACGTGATGTTGGTGGTCTCCTTACATATCTTTGCATCGTCCTTTACAACTCTTCCTTCTGAATCCCATTGCCTAATCAGCTGATCTATAACCGACATTTTACTCTTGATGAAATCATGTATAATCTGCCTCATCCACGATATTCTCTGCCAAGATTTTCTTCTCTTTTTTCATCTTGTACCGTTGCTTGTACTCGTTACATTTCAGATGGTCGCTAGCAGATGTGGCGCCTACATGTGCTTCATGGTATGTTCTTAAGCTCTTGCTTTTTTTTTCCTGTCTTTTATTGAATTCTTTATCTCTGTCTGACTTTCCTTATCTAGTTGCAGTTAAAAGTATTCATTTCCTAGCGTCTTCAGTGTAGATTTCACAGAATCTCTTATCTTAGATTATGGTCAATAAAGAACCTGTTTACATCTATTTAGTTTCCAAGGCTATATTTCTGTTATGAGTATAACCTCCTGGTTCATTTGTCCTCCATGAGCGTATGACCAAAGTTGCACATCACACTATCACTTTCCTGGTCGGTGTGTATCGTAGCTTATATCTTCATTGTCCATTCTACCAGGTGTCTAGAAAAACTATGAATGATGGTGTTTCATCCCCTCTGATTCTAGCGCACTTAACGACGCTGACAAAAAAATTTCTTGCATACTTTCTAAGACTTTGTCTCTGAAAATGTCACTTCTGCCAATCTGTTTGTATACAGATGAGATGCCCATCTCTGAGGAGAGAGTGTCTTGCCGCATCTTGCTCCATCCTGATTGTTCTATCATTGGTATGACAGAAAATTTGTTCAGGTTCATTGAAATTCTTCAGAGGATTCTAGATTACCAACGTTACCATGATCAAAGTTGATTATTTCTTCTATGTACTATTTGTACGGCAATGTACACCGATGACTCTAATTATGATGCATCTCTTGCGTCTGTTTGTCAAGCTGTTCACCCGGCAGGCAGCACTGTCGTCAATGATTTGCCTTGAAGGAAACTGTATACTAGCACTCAGGGTAAGAATAGCCTAAAGAACTATACTTTGTCCAAAAAGATGACACCCCCAAAATTGTAGAAAACAATAACCAACATATTGAAGTAAGTTAACTTGCGTATAAGAAATGAAAGACTTGTGCGTCAAATTAGCAATCAGTGTGAAAAGGGAAAAAGAAAACCTAAAGGAATGCATAATTACGTTGGAAGCAAGGGATTCGCTACCCAGTTAAGTGGTTCAATGATTATGGGAAATGGTGACTTCGTTCAAGACAGTTAAAACTTGGCAAAGATCTAAGTTATTTTTTTTTGTTCCATCCATATGTACGAGTGAAGATACAGCCAGTGCTCCAGATCCAATTCCACTGATTGGAAGAAAGATGTTTTTTAAACATATAGACCAACGCGTAAGTAGTCAGCATTAAGTGGAGTGAAAATATACAAGATGACAATGATGTTCAGCGTAAGTAGTCAGCATTAAGTGGAGTGAAAATATACAAGATGACAATGATGTTCAGCCCTTGAGCACTGTTTTTAGTAGGTCACTTACTACGGGTAAGTGAAAAGATAATGAGTCCTTCGCTGGAAATTATCGTCCAATTAGTTTGACATCGATAATAATTAGACGCATGGAAACAATCATTAATAGCAAGATTGTAAATCATTTAGACCGTGATTTATCTAACGATTCGCAGCTTATGTTTTGACATCGTTCACGTTTGATAATTCTGGTTGATTATTTTATGAAAAAATCAGCCTATACTATGAAAGAAAAGTGATCTATGCCGTCTCCGTAAATTTTCAAGAACCATTCTATTCATTGCAAAGATTACTGGCAAACGTTAAGTCACGTGGTATAGACAGAGTTTGTAGTTCACTGACTGGACGACTGGCCGTCAACAAAGAGTTGTGATAAATGGTCAAGCTTCAGAATAGTTGGCCGTGGTGTGCCGTAGCGATCAGTTATGACACTCATTCTTTTCCCTCAAATATGTTAACATACATGTTGGACTTCGATGAAAGATATTAGATTCGCGCACGTTACTAAGCTGGGTGGGAAATAAAGTTTTTCTATTGTCATTAGTAACATATGTCTGCCAATATATTTTAATCATTTGACGATAGCAATGTATCTCTTTGCCAACATATTTGCATTATGGACAGTAACAATGTATAATTCTTTGCCAACACATTTGCGTTATGAACAGTAGCGATGTATAAATCTTTGCAACATAATTTCATTATATACTGTAGCAATGTATAAGTCATTGCCAATATATTTCCATTGTGAACAGCTGCAATAGATAAGTCTTTGCCAACATATTTTCATTATGGACAGTAGCAATGTATAAGTCTTTGCCATTTTATTTACATTATGGACAGTAGCAATATATAAGGCTTTCCTAGCTTATTTCTATTATTGACAGCACAATGTATAAGTTTTTGCCACATACTTTCATTATGGACAGTATGCAAGTCTAAGTCTTTGACAAAATATTTTCACTATTTGACAGTAGCAATGTTTATTAAGTCTTTGCAGAACAATTTCATTATATACTGTAGCAATAAATAAATCGTTGCCAAAATATTCGATTATGGACAGCAGCAATGTATAAGTCTCCGGCAACATATTTGCATTATGAACAGTAGCAAAGTATAAATCTTTACGATATAATTTAATTACATACAGTAGCAATGTATAAGTCTTCGCCAACATACTTTCATTATGGACAGCAGTAACATATGTCTTTGCCAACGTATTTTCACTATGGACATTACGAATGGATAGGTCTATGCCATTGTAGAAAGCGGCAATCTATAAGTGTTTACCAACATATTTTCATTATGGACAGTAGCTATGTGTTAGTCTTTCCCAACATATAATCATTTTGGACAGTAGCAACGAATAAGTTTTTGCAACATATTTTCATATAGACAGTAGCAATGTATATTTCTTTCCCAACCTATTTTCATAATGGACTGTAGCAATGTAAAAGTCTTTGCCAATATATTTTCATTATGGACAGTAGCATTGTATTAGTCTTTGCCAACATACCATCATTTTGGACAGTACGAATATATTAATCTCTTCCAACAAATTTTCATTATGGATAGCAGCAATGTATAACTTTTTGCCAATATGTTTTCATTATGGAAAATAGCAGTGTATAAGTCTTTGCCAGCTTATTTGCAATATAGATAGTGGTGATGTATAAGTCTCTGTTAATATATTTTCATTATGGATAGTAGCAATTTATAAATCTTTGCAACCTAATTTCATTATGGACAGTAGCAATTTATAAGTCTTTGCCAACATACATCCATTGTGGACATTACGAATGGATAGGTCTATGCCAGCATATTTTCATTATAAACATTAGTAATGTATGTCTTTGCCAACATTTTCATTTTGGACAGTAGTAGTGTACAAGTCTTTGCCAAAATGTTTTCGTTGTGAACAGTAGAAATGTATAATTCTTCGCCAACTTCTTTACATCATAGACAGTGGCAATGTATAAGGCTTCCCCAGCATACTTTCCTTATTGAAAGCAGCAATATATAAGTCTTTGCCAACATATTTTCATTATGGTCAGTAGTTGTGTATAAGTGTTTACAACACAAATCCATTATGTACAGTAGCAATATATCAGACTTTGCTAAAATATTTCCATTGTGGACAACAGTAATGTATGTCTTTACCAACATATCTACATCATGGACAGTAGTAATGTATAAGTCTTTGCCAACACATTCTCATCATGGACAGTAACAATGCATAAATATTTGCAACATATTTTCATTATGGACAATAGGAATGTATAAGTCTTTGCAAACATATTTTCTTTATGGACAGTAACAATGTATAAGTCTTTGCAAACATATTTCCATTGTGGACAGCAGTAATGGACAAGTCTTTGCCAACGTATTTTCATTATGGACAGTAGCAATTCATAAGTCTTTCTGAATACATTTTCTTTATAAACAGTAGCAACGAAATAGTCTTTGCAACATATATTCATTATGGACAGTAGCGACGAATGTCTTTCCTAACATATTTCATTATGGACAGTAGGAATGTATCGTATTTGCCAACATATTTTCATTATGGACAGTAGCGACGTATGTCTTTGCCAACATATTTTCATTTTGGACAGTAGCAATATATATGTTTTTGCCAACATAATTCTATTGTGGACAGCACATTTGTATAAGTCTTTACCAACATATTCCTTTAAGGAGATTAGTAATGTATGTCTTTGACAACATATTAACATAGGGATAGTAGTAATGTATAGGCCTTTGCTAATATATCTGCATTATTTAACGACAGGTGTGTATGTGTCTTTGCCAACATTTTTCATTATTTGACATCAGCAATGTATAAGTATTTGTCAACATATTTTCATTTTCGACAGTAGCAGTGAATGATACTTTGCCAACATATTTTCAGTATAGGAAGTAGCAGTGTACAAGTTTATCCCAATATATTTTCATTGTGAACAGTAGCAATGTCATAGGTCTATTCCAACATATTCTCATGAAGATCAGCAGCATTGTATAATTCTTTTCTAAAATATTCTTATTATGAACAGCAGTAATGTATTAGTCTTTGTCAACATATTTGTATTATGGACAGTAACTATGTATAAGTCTTTCCCAACATATTTTCATTATGGACAGTATGAATGTATAAGTCTTTCCCAACATATTTTCATCAAGGTCAGCAGCAATGTATAAGTCTTTGCCAATATATGCTCATTATGTATAGCAGTATTGCATAAGTCTTTGCCAATATATTTTCATTGTAAACAATAACTATATATGTCTTTGGTAACATATTCAATTATGGACAGTATCAATCTATAAGTCATTACCAACAAATTTTCAATATTGACAGCAGCAATGTATAAGTCTTTGCCAAAATATTTGTATTATGAACAGTAGTAATGTCTAATTCTTTGCAACATAATCTCATTATGGACAGTAGCAATGCATAAGTCTTTGCCAACATATTTCCATTGTGGAAAACAGCAATGGATCAGTCTTTGCTAACATATTTTCATTATAGACAGTAGCATTGTATATCTCTTTGCCACCATGTTTTCAATATGAACAGTAGCAAAGTATAGGACTTTCCCAGCATATTTTCCTTATTGACAGCAGCAATGTATAAGTTTTTGCCAACATATTTTTTTCATGGACATAAGTAATGTATAAGTCTTGCCAAATATATTATCATTATTTGAAGGCTGCAATGTATAAGTCTTTACTAACATATTTCATTATGGACAGCTGTAATGTATAAGTCTTTGCCAACTTATTCTTATTATGAACATTAGCTATGTATAAATCTTTGCAACATAATTCTATTATGGACAATAGTAATGTATAAGTCATTGCCAGCATATTTCCATTGTGGACAGCAGCACAGTTTTTCAACAGTTTTTCATTATGGACAGTAGCAATGTATGTCTTTCCGAACATATATTTCATTAAGGACAGTAGCAACGAATAAGTCTTTGCAACATATTCTCATTATGGACAGCAGCAATGGATAAGTGTTTGCCAACAGTTTTTCATAATGGACAGTAGCAATGTATTAGTCTTTTCCAAAATATTTTTATTATGGACAGTTTGAATGCATTAGTTTTCCTAACATATTTTCATTATGGAAAGCAGCAATGTATAAGTCTTTGGCAACATATTATCTTTTTAGACAGTAGCAATATATGAGTCTTTGCCAACATATTTTCATTGTGGACAGTAGCAATATATAAGTCTTTGCCAACATATTTTCATTGTGGAATGCAGCTTTGTATCAGTCTTTACCACCATGTTTTGTTATGGAGATTAGTAATGTATGTCTTTGCCGACATATCATTATTATTTACAGCAGCAGTATATAAGTCTTTGCCAACATATTATAACTACGTATAAGTCTTTGCTGATATATTTTCAATATTTAACGATAGCAATGTATAAGTCTTTTTCAACATGTTTTCATTATTCGACTGTAGCAATGAATAAGTCTTTGTCAACATATTTTCATTATTGACGGTAGTAGTGTATAAGTCTTTACTAACATAATTGCATTATGAACATTGGCAATGTATGTCTCTGCCAACATATTCTCACTATGGATAGTAGCAATGTATAAATCTTTGCAACACACTTTCATTAGTGTGTAGTGTATAAGTCTTTGGAACACAATTTCATTATCGAGAGTAGGAATGTATAAATCTTTGCTTACGTATTTCCACTGTGAACAGCAACAATGTATGTCTTTACCAACATATTTGTATAATGGACAGTACCAATATATGTCTGCCAATATATTTTCATTACAGACAGTAGCAATTTATAAATCTTTGCAACATGCTTTCATTATGGACAGTACCTATGAATAAGTCTTTGCCAACATGTTTTCATTGTGGACAGTAGCAATAGATGAGTCTTTGCCAACATATTTTCATTGTGGACAGCAGCTTTGTATCAGTCTTTACCAACATATTTTCTTATGGAGTTTAGTAATGTATGTCTTTGTCAACATATTTCTATTATTGACAGCAGCAGTGTATAAGTTTTTGCGAAAATATTATCATTACGGATAGTAGCAATGTATAAGTCTTTGCCAATATATTTTCATTATTTAACGATGGCAATGTATAAGTCTTTGCCAACATGTTTTCATTATTTGACTGTAGCAATGTATGTCTTTGTCAACTTATTTTCATTTTTTGACGGTGGTAATGTATAAGTCTTTGCCAACATATTTTCAATGTGGGCAGCAGCATTGTATAAGTCTTTGTCAACATTTTTGCATAATGGACAGAAGTGATGTGTAAGTCTTTGCCAATGCATTTTCATTGTGGACAGTAGCAATGCATAAATCTTTGCAACATACTTCCATTTTGGACAATACTAATGTATAAGTCCATGCAATATATGTCTTTGCCAACGTATTTTCATTATGGATAGCAGCAATGTATAAGTCTTTGCCAATATATTTTCATTATGGACAATAGCAATTTCTGAATCTTTGCCAACATATTTTCATTATGGAAAGTAGCAATGTATAAGTCTTTCCCAATACATTTTCATTATAGACTGTAGCAGTGTCATAAGTCTATGCCAATATATTTTCCTTAAGAACAGCAGCAATGTATAAGTCTTTGCCGATATATTTTCATTATGGACAGAAGTCTTTGTTAATATATTTCATTATGGCCAGTAACTATGTATAAGTCTTTGCCAACGTATTTCCATTATGGACAGCAGCAATGTATAAGTCTTTGCCAAAATATTTGCATGATGGACAGTAGCGATGTAAAAGACTTTACCAACATATTTCATTGTGAACAGTAATAATGTATAAGTCTTTACCAACATATTTTCATTATGGACAGCAGCAATGTGTAAGTCTTTGCCAACATATTTTTCATTATGGAGAGTGCCAATGTATAAGTCTTTGCCAACGCATTTCTATTATGGACAGTGGCAATGTATAATTGTTTGCAACATATTCTCATTATGGACAGTAGCAATGTATATCTTTAGCAACATATTTTCATTGTGGAAAGTAGTAATGTATAAGTCTTTGCCAACATATTTTCGTTATGGAGAGTGGCAATATATAAGTCTTTGCCAACATATTTTCAATATGGGCAGCAGCAATAGATAAGTCTTCCCAACATATTTTCATCACGGACAGTAGCGATGTATAAGTCATTTCCAACATAATTCATTGTGGACAGTACCGATGTATACGATTTTGCAACATATTCTCATTATGAACAGCAGTAATGTATAAGTCTTTGCCAACCTATCTTACCATGGATAGTAGCAGTGTATAAATCTTTGTCAAAATATTTTGATTATGGACAGCAGCAATGTTCAATTCATTACCAACATATTTTCGTTATAGACAGTAGCAGTGATAAATCTTTTCCATCATAATTCATTATGAACAGTAGCAATGTATAAGTTTTTGCCAACATGATTTCATTATGAGCCGTGGAAATGTATACGTTTTTGCCAATGAACTTTCAATATGGACAGTAGCAATGTATAAGTCTTTGCCAACGTATTTTCATTAAAGAAGGTAGAAATGTATAAGTCTTTACCAACATATTTGCATTATAGACTGTAGCAATGTTTAAGACTTTGCCAACATATTTTCATTATGGACAGTAGCAATGTATAAGTGTTTGCGAACATATTTTCATTATGGACAGCAGCAATGGATAAGTCTTTCGCAACATATTTTCATTATTGGCTGTAGCAACAAATAGACCTTTGCAACAGATTTTTATTATGGACAGCATCAATATATAAGTCTTTGCCAACATATTTTTATTATGGGTTGTAGGAATGTATAAGTCCATGCAAACATATTTTCATTATGTACAATAGGAATGTATAAGTCTTTACTGACATTTTTATTATGGAAAGCAGCAATGTATGTCTTTGCCAACATATTTTCATTATGGACAGTACCAATGTATGTCTTTGCCAATATATCTTCATTATGGAAAGCAGTAATGTATAAATCTTTGCCAACATATTCTCATCATAGACAGTAGCTGTGTATAAGTCTTTGCCAACACTTTTTCATTATCAGTGTTTTCAAGCATAATGTATGACCGTTTCCTGGTAAATGTTTAGTATTCATCTCTGTTGCTTTTTGGGATTTTTGGAGATGATGGAGCTTAAGAAATTGTATTAATTGAAAATTTTCATTTTCTCCTTATACATCGTTTAGCAGTCGACAAATACATGGGATATAGTATCTTTGCCTATGGTTTCTGTAATGATGATTACACTGCTGCGTAATCGAACTGGTTGCGCGGCTGATGATTTTAACCTTCTTTGGTTGATGATATCTGAGATGCTTGAAGATATACTGAAGTTTTATGTTCCATAATAGCGAGATGTCCCCGTTTCTTAGATATTCTCCAGTTGCCGTTATCCTTCAGGTATGGAAGAGCTTTTCAGATGAAAACTAATGCTGCGACTTTACAACTCTCTGAGCTTCTAGGAAACAGATTTGGTAGTGTTCGGTATACTGAGTTTCTAGAATAGAGTGAGAGATATGAATATGTCAGATATGTATATCTTATGTATAGGTTGTTAAAGGGTTATGTTGCAGTGTTTTGATATTTAATGGTAGAGAGAAAGGAGATCTAGATAGACATATAGGTAGAAGAAGCTTTTTGGCTCTGAAATTTGACTGCGTTACTGTTTCCTGTGTTCTTAGAAATTCCAAGGTCAAAATCCATACTGGTGAATGCCTCTTGCGTCTTCATGGTGTATCTATAATTGTGGTAATGATAAGCGTGATGAGCAGGTCGTGTTCGCTTGCTTATATTGTATGTTCAATTTGCCCCCATAACGGGCGGTCAAATTTCGTGCCCAAGATTTTAAAATGAACCATGTCTGAGCTTTACCGACCTCCGCCTCACTGGCGACAATCCCTCATCCAGCCATGACAATCAGTGGCACGTAATACGCTTTCAAAGGCACGGTAACGGCCATACTCTATCATTAGGCGCAAATATCGCTCAGTATCAATACAAGCTTTTCTTTTCCTGCCGTGGAGACTTGTTTCTTCCCATATTTCTTCTTTATGACACGACAGTAAATGCTGTCGGTCTTTGAATGTTGTAAGAAATGCATTCAAGAGAACAGGTGATCGTTCCTTTCTGCAGCGACACCCATCTCCATATATATATATATATTCTATTTATCATACTTTGTCGCTGTCTCCCGCGTTAGCGAGGTAGCGCAAGGAAACAGAAGAAAGAATGGCACAACCCACCCACATACACATGCACATACATACACGTCCACACACACACATATACATACCTATACATTTCAACGTATACATATATATGCATACATAGTCGTATACATATATACAC
>JAUUDZ010042501.1:0-10693 GCA_032361705.1 Panulirus versicolor | reverse complement strand
GGTGGCGATGGGAATGAATAAAGGCAGACAGTATGAATTATGTACATGTGTATATATGTATATGTCTGTGTGTGTGTGTGTGTGTATATATATATATATATATATATATATATATATATATATATATATATATATATATACTTCAACAATAGGATTCGAACCGCTGCCACTAGCATGGAAGCTAGGTATAATTAGATTTAAATTTGTTCTGTAGAGCATTTGAAAAGCGCCCACTCAAAGTGAATGTTGAATAACCCATCTCCTTTTGAATTATTTTGTGTTAACAATTTATCAGAACACATCAGATAAATAAATCAAAATAGAAGAGTGTCAATGGTGGTGTTAGACATCTGGCTGAGGAACATTATTGGAACAAAACATTAGACACGAAAAACAGCTCTCCTCATACAAACATTCCCCCCTCTCCCCCTGCTCAACAGGTTTACTCATACAACACCCCTCCCCCCGTTCAACATATCTACCCATACAAACCCATCCCTCATCAATCTACTCATTTCTTAATGAGGAATATAATTTCTTTTCCTTAACTCCCGTCATAAAACATGTCCCTTTCTCAACTGCAACGTTTTTTTTATAAGAAATTTTGATAAATCGCCTAATAAAATGGCGTAAGGAAAGTTGATGATTACGAGTATGTCCACACACACACACACACACATACCACAGCCTAAGCCAGGTACTCATCTATCGACCAGCCCCGGAGGGGAGGATGAACACCACGGCCCGGTTTCGAACCCACGTTGGTCCGATCCCGGGCAAGCCCATGCTAAATGATGGTCAACAACGCTAACCACTACACCACGGAGGCCCGTGTGAGTATGTGTGCGCGCGCGTGTGTGTGTCTGTGTGTGTGTGTGTGTGTGTGTGTGTGTGTGTGTGCAGATAAGTTTTAAATTTGTATACTGAAGAAAGCTGTACACAACATCTTCACGTATAATCAAAGAGCAAAATTCTGGTTCGGATCTTTAGCTTCAGAATCATAACAACATTCTTGTGATTCGTCCTTGGGCCTTTTATCTCTTTTACCTTATTTTTGTGTGAGAAATATCCCCTACCTTCGGCCACAAAAGTACTTTAGCCTCTCCCGCACCGCCCCTACACCCTCGCCTTAATATCCTAAAAGGATGAACCCCAACAAAGGCGTCCCAGCAACACCGACTCCCTCGATTCTCTAAAAGGACGACGAGCCATCCTATTCCCGCTGTCTCGGTCTAAACTTTTATTTTTTTTATTAAACGTTCAACATACACGGCACCAGCTTCTTGATCGACCCGACTCCACAATAGTGGTGTGTGCGTCATCTCCCTCCTCACCTCACCTGGTCCCAGCCACCCTTCACCAAGCCACCCACCCACCCACCCGCCCGCCCGCCCGGCCTCCCTCTCAGCCGTCCATAGAGGCGAGTGTGGGGGCGTCCGATGACTGACAGTCTTTACGTCACTCCCATTGTCAACACACCCGCCGTGACGCTCGCCTCTGTGATCTTATCTTCGCTGAAGACGCTCATGCTACCTACTTCTGGCGACCGATCTGAATGGCGAAGACTCTCGTCTTTTTACTGGGCACGGGGTTTAGGGGGTATCGTAAAGCCCCTCCTCTCGTGGATATCACCTGGAGGCCATTAAAGTCTTGGTCTCGTCAGGTTGCGTGATTGAAAGGTAATCTTACCTGTGCTGATAAGGATGATGGATGCTAGTGATGCCGACATTTGGCAGCGAATGCAACTTATTTTCTTTATAGTCATAACGGAGGTACATGGGTTAACCCTCGTACAGATGTGAAAATACAGACCTTTACCTTTGACATCGTGGAATCAAATACGAATATCATAGAGACGAAAAAAGGAATTCTCGACCATTTACACCAAGGGAGGTCTCTCCTAAACTAGCACACGTACCGACGTAAATGTATTATTATTCTGTAATGGGTGAAAGGTGATGCTGTATTTCCCTTCCCAACAGACATTCAGACAAGTGATAACGTAGTCTTTACGAAACGAATGGTAACTCTGGATTCATAGTATACCTGTGTTATATTCATAGATTCAGAGAAGTGGGTCAGAGATGTGGATGAGGTTGTTTAGAGTTTGTATGTACCTGATCCACCTCAAAGGTTATATTTACCTAATCCACTCCAGAGGCTGTATGTACCTAATCCACCCCAGAGGTTATATGTACCTGATCCACCTCAAAGGTTGTATGAATCTCATCCACTCCAGAGGTTGTATGTACCTGATTCACTCCAGAGGTTGTATGTACCTGATCCACCCCAGAAGTTGTATGTACCTGATCCACCCCAGAGGTTTTATGTACCTGATCCACCCCAGAGGTTGTATGTACCTGAACCACCCCAGAGGTTATATGTACCTGATTAACCCCAGAGGTTGTATGTACCTGATTCATCCCAGAGGTTGTATGTACCTGAACCTCCATAGTGATTATATGTACCTGATCCAACCCCAGCGGCTGCGTGTATGTGATCCACCCCAGAGGCAGTAGGTACATGATCCGCCTCTGAGGCTGCATGGCTGTATGTACATGATCCACCCCAGAGGCTGTATGTACCCACTCATCCCCTTGATAATGGAAATGTAGTGATGATGATCATGATGATGACGATGATGAGAGAGAGAGAGAGAGAGAGAGAGAGAGAGATGAAAATGAGTGAGAGAGATAAGCATATGTATAAGTCTGGAACTCTGGAGCATCGATTCCATCTTAAAACCGCCTCCACTTCCAACCGTACAGTCAGCGTTGTCAGTCCTCTCTCTCTCTCTCTCTCTCTCTCTCTCTCTCTCTCTCTCTCTCTCTCTCTCTGAACCCAAGGTTAGTATCGACCCGCTACTCCGAAGTTTTCATCATCGAACCTGGGGGTAGGGGAGCGGTATACGACCGTGTCCGGTGCTTGAGAGAGGTTGGGGTGGGGTGGCGTGGCGAGGTGAGTTGGGAAGAGTGACGAGAGAGGAATACGTTGACTGTTGACACCCGCATATAAAAGCAAGAGATACTGAGAGACAGTGACGTTAGTCGCAGATCAGGATGTTACTTGCAGTCTGTGCTGGAGGTCTGAAATATTCAACGACAATGCAACCCTCACTCGCCCCCCTCCGTTAATTAGCACCCAGGCGCACACACACACTAGTAGGGCATGTCCTTCCCTCCAACCACAAACGCAAATGTCACCACCTCAAGGCTGACTCTACTACACCTACTGGATATGTCCTAAAGGGTTGCTCTTACCACCTATATAATAAGTCGGTGAAAGATGCATTGCAATGGGTACTTAACCATTTTGTTCTTAATATAATTACCCAGGAAGCTGTCAAACATTATTGAGTATAATGATGATGAAAAAGGAATATTGATCATTTTGCTATATATCAACTACTCTACATACTGTTTAGCAGTTTACAGCCTGTAACAAGAGTATGTTGTTGGCTACAGGGTGGCGGTGTAATGTCGGGAGAACGGGTGGGGTTAGGATCGTACCTGTGCACACATATGATTTGGTCAGTAAGGAACCTTTATCATAGGAATGTAGATAGTATATTGTGGTGGTGGTTTAGTTTGGGTAGAGTAATAACATCCTGTCCACTGTGTCGTGCAGAAATATAACCAGTGGTTCTTTTCAGCTCTCGGCAACACCTAGAGAATGAAAGTGTTTGCTCCTGCATGTTTAAAAACGTGATTTATACGAGCTCATTTGATAATTGAATGATATGCGGGGTATGATAAGAGATCATGAATTAGTATTGCATCATGCAAGGTCAATGAACCGGTAAAATGAGCAAGAAGTGCAAAATGTCGGCTACCCAGATAATGGGTATGGTGTCATTTTCCCATTCATTATTCATATGGTTTGTAGGGCGAGTATGATGGCATTAGGTACACTCGAAAAGTTATCTCAAAGCTCATCTCCGAGGCAAAGTAATATAAGGAGTTCCATGTAATCTTATCGATTAATGTCGGACTTGATATCTGTGCGAATCACTCATGAGGACGTGTTAATATGTGACCCATCCCGCTGTGACTACCACCACCTCCACCACCGCCTCACTCCAACCACACTCACGCCACACTCCATGGAAAAAGCCTACCACTGCCCTCATTTTCCCTGACGTCTTATAGTATATACTATGCTTCTTACTTGTCGAATCCCTATCATGAGTTCAGCATTACAGGAAACCGATGAAGTTTGCATAATGAATGTAACATCCGTAATAAGTGTATAGCCACGTATGAGCATTCATTCATGCACGGTTTATACATACTGTAGGAATCTTAACATAAAACTTTAGGAAAATATTATGCGGTGGTGTTATATTGGCTGTATATTCAATATCGTTTTATATATGATAATCAAGTGTTACATTAAGTCTTCAATAGGACCAGCATGTTAAAAGTAACATGTAAAAGATAAAGCATTCCATCTATTGCATATGAACGATTAAACGACAGTGCAGAAACGGGTGTAGTAGTGTGCTGGTTAGCGAATACGAGGAAACAAGTGAAGTGATTATAAATAGAATGATGATATCCTGCACGAAGATTACTATATACCCTCATCATTAGTGTTATCTTAATACATTTCTTTTTTCTATTAGCGGACGTCTTCATTCCGCTTCTTCAAGCTAGGATTATAATTAGAGGCAGACCCGCCACTTCACGCTTCACGCAACGTTTTCCATTTCTGGCAGTTAGATGATTATAATCAAGTAATGGATAGTATCATTAGTCTTTGATGAAAGCCACTTCCATTTAGAATTCTTACTTCCTACTTGGGTCAAGGTAACACCGATACCATAAACAATGTAACAATGGAGTCAAAAAAAAGAATGGCTTAGTCGCGCAGCCTGAGCTCGAAAAGAACGCATCTTTTTGGCTTCGAACTCCCGGGTTCACAAGCCACGGAGAGGAAGAAGCCACATCGCAAAATAACTTGTTAGTTAGTTTATCGAAACCGAGATTAACATCACATATGCTGAGACGTTGCGGATACTAGTAACGACCTCGACATGATGAGCAAAACTCGAGATAATGAAAACTTAGAAGCAGCTTGAAATGAAAGCTTCGAAGTAGCGAGTCGATACTCCCCGGGGTCACACCGCACGGAAAGAGAATTGACAGCGCTCACTGTCACGATTGGCAATGGAGGCGAACTGTATAATTCCAGGTTTCAATATGGCAGTTGTTCCTGTCAAACATAGTCACCTGTTGACAAGCCACAGACCATACCCAACGTTCTTTACACCCTACACTTCTTTGATGTGATAACACCCTAACAACGCTTCACCCTTCTCAGTGCTACATCCCTTTCAATGCTGCATCTATCTCGACACTACATCCATCTCGACACCATAACCCGTCACAACGCTAGTTCCTTATCAACGCTACAGCTTTCACAAATTCCCACAAACTACACGAGGCCAAACCCTTCTCAACGCCACATTCTTCTCGACCCTACACCCTTCACAACCTTACGCCCTACTCAAGGTTGCATCTTTCTCAACGCAGCAGTTTTATCAACCTACACGCTTCCCAACGCCACAACTTTCACAATAACACAGAAACTTCTCAAACCCTTCTCAACGCAACATTTTTCTTGATGTTACACCTTCCACAACGTCTCGTCTTACTTAAGGCTACACTCCATCTCGCCGTTGCACCCTTCTCAACGCTGCATCTTTCCAAGCTATACGACCGTCCAAACACTGCTTTTCTTAACGCCACATCCCTTGTATAGCCAAACTTCTCCCAGCGTCACACTTCTCTTAAAGCCATACCCCTCTCGACCCTACACTCCTCTCAGTGTCGCATTTCCCTCAACGCCGCAACTCTCTCAAAGCCACAACCCCTTTAATGTCACACCCTTTTCAACGCCAAACCCTCTCAGCGATACACGCCTCTCAAAGCCACACCCCTGTATATTTCACCATCCTCTCAACGTCATGCTCCCCTCAACGCCACACTCCCCTCAACGCCTCACTCCTCTCAAAGCCACACTTAAGAAATCATAGTTTCAAAGGTAATTGGAGGTAGCTAAAAAAAAAAAGCCAGGGTTATGGTGCTGATTATTAGAACGATTTGAATAATGAAATGAAGCGAAGCAAAAGATATGTTCTCTGCTTTGAAGGAAGGCATGAAGAGAAAGAAAAAGACAGATGATGAAGACTTCGGCTCAGTGTTCTTATGTATACACATACACACCTCAGTCCTGCCCTTTCTGGAACTCGAGGAACTCGAACTCCGACCCGGTAGAATGGTAGGTCATAACTACAGACCAGCAGTCCTCATTCTCAGAAACGCGTCCTATGGGCGGTGGATGTCTACGACCCGTCCCCAGATTGCTATCAAGGTGATGCCTGTGTCCCCTGGTGTTAAGGGCCCTTCTAGACGAGGTGTGGTAAAGGGGAACCACAATGGTGTGGCAACCTGGAGCTCTGTCTTAAACATTTCACACCCTAACAAAAGCGTCTAAAGGTAACATCTGCTGGCTTATCAAAGGACTGAAGAGGGACCCATAGGGTAAGGATAGAAACATTAGTATAAGGTTAGACGCATTGGGATAGGGATAAACACACCCGGGTGAGGATACAACACTACGGTGACGGATAGACAAACCCCGTTGAAGGGTAGATATACCCATTAGAGGGGTAGACACACCAAGGAGAGGGGTAAACACACCAGGATCAAAGTAGATATAACAGGATAAGGGTAGACACGCCAGGATAAGGGTAGACACACCTGGAAAAAGGTAGTTACACCAGGATAAGGGTAGACACACCTGGATAAAGGTAGTTACACCAAGGTAAGGGTAGACACACCAGGGGAAGGGTAGGCATGATATTGTGAAGATATACATACACCAGGGTGATGATTAGACATACCAGGGTGAGGATAGACGAATCATGATGAGGATAGACACATCATGGTGAGGATAGACATACAAGAGTGAGGGCAGAACACTAAAGTGACACACCAGGGTAAGGAGGGGTCACACCAGGGTGACAGTAGATATACTAGAGTAAGGGTAGAGTACCGTGGTTAGAGTAGACAAATGTGGTGGGGGTAGACAAATTAGGTGAGAGTAGACACATCAAGGTGAGGGTAGACACCAGAGTGGGGGTAGACACATCAGGGTAAGGGTGGACACATTAGGGTAAGGGTGGACAGAGCAGGGTGAGGGTGAACACATCAGGATGATGTTGGACACATCAGGGTGAGGGTAGACACATCAGGGTGAGGATGAACACATTAGGGTGAGGGTGGACACATCAGGGTGAGGGTGGACAATCAGGGTGAGGATGGACACATTAGGGTGATGGTAGACACACCAGGATACGAAACGCACATGCCGGAGGGAAGAATATCCATGCCAAAAGAGAGGAAAAGAATGGCAGATCAAGGGTAGCCATAATAGAGAGAGGAAAGCCATGGTAGGGTGAATGGTGCCATAATAGGGTGAGGGAAGCCACGATAGAGTGAGCAGAGTCTTACTAAAGTGAAGGGAATCATGGTAGGATTCGTGGAGCTAGAATAGTGTAAAACAATGGTAGAATGTGTGGGGAGATGCTATTAATGGCAAGTAGACACGATAAGGTGATGAAGAGGCACTCGAGAATGAGGTGTGATCAAATGGGAGATAAAGGTGTGTATGGACGAGCTAGGGGATAGACACACTGAACTGAAGAGCAGCCCTGATAGGGTGAACAGCGGTCACACTAGGGTTGAGCAGTAGATCCACTAGGGTTGACAAAAAGCCCCATTGAGTTGGAAACTAGCCTTACTGGGGCAGAGAAGTAGGCCTGCTGAGGTTGTGAAGTAGCCACATTAGGGTGAAAACCACATCTCTGCTCTACGAGAGATTCGTCCGTAACCTCAGGATTGACGTGACGTAAGCAAATTCAGTGTAGGTCACCTGGACCACAGCCTACACCCAAGCTGGTCATGTACCTCATGACGCTATGACCTCAAGAAACGCGAAACCACAATGACACAAGTGGAGGATCCATTCACCTGTCAGAGGACATCAGTAAAGGCGATTTATGACGTGTTGGTCAGTAGCAAGAGCCTTACCGAACCACACGTAATCAGGGGAAGGAAGTGTTCCCGGAGAAAGGTGATATAAGAGAGGCATTCATTGTCCCACGATAAAAGTACTTGGTCAAAGATGTTGTTCCTTAAAAATGGTAACTGAAAAATAATTTATTCCAGGACAAATATGCTCAGAAGAAAACATAATTTGTTCATGAATAAGATATGATGGTCGAAGACTTTATTCCATAAGAGGATGAACCTCAAGACGATGATACCCCAGCAGTAGGGTAAATACAGCTTCATACTCGGGTAAATATATAGTTTGCTTCCATTACGCAGCCCGGGGAAGGTTCCAAGAAAAATGGTCGGTAAATACTGAGGATATTACGAGGGAAAATGGTTGGTAAATACTGAGGATATTAAGAGAGAAAAATAATCAAAGAAAAAGAAAAGAAAGATGAAAATCACTTGCGTCCTTGTAACGACTCTGCCCTCATTATGTGTGGAGATTATTGCCTTGTTGATTATCCTCGCTCGCCAGTATCCCCCTTGCCTTGCCCTTCCTAATCTGGCCAAACTTTGCGTGGGAATTATACCCTTCCAGACTAGCTGAGAAAGGTGTTTCCTCTTGCCAAAGAAGCCGGACGATCGCCCTTGCTGTCCGATTGTTGGGGCGTGTCTGACTGGAGCAAGTCGCAGGTATGGATTAACATGCCACGGAATAATTCACTTTGATGCTGAAGTTGCGTGTTGGGTGATCCTGGACATACCAGCAGTTATGGGGCGTGTTGTGAGGGAGGGAAGGGGAGGCGCTGAGGATTACCGGTGGTCTTGTTGGGTGCTGCCCCACAGCGAGTTGCTGCAGGGGGGAGTAAAGGTAATTTTCTCACACTGGTAATTGACCAGGGAAGTTACACGGGAAAGCGTATCATCTGAGACAACGTAGGTGACCCTCGCTGAGCCTGAGTTGTTACATTACACTTGTCGACTTTATGTACCAGGAGGACTGGGTAGTGCCTGTTCCTCTGCCGTAACCAGTAATGACCTTTATGCTATGTAGAGGGAAGGGTCATGCAGATTATCCTACATTAATAAGCGACCCAACATGCTCTCGCAGCACTCGTGTAATTCCATACACTCCTACGTATGTACAGTACTCTTACGTAAAGTCTTGATCTATACAAACACGTCACTCTTGATCTCCATCATCTCTTGTCCAGATAAGCCTCCTCCAACATCCTAGTACGGCATTTCCTACCCCTGCGGTCATGGTATCTCGTAGTTCTATCCGTGGGTCTATCAACCGTCCCCTTGTCTGTTCCATACATCCCTCTCTCTTCTCATCACCTCATTCCGTCTCACTCCAAGACCGAATGTTAGAGTATCCTCATCCAGATCTATCACCCGACCTTTGTATTCCACCACTGTACACTGATGTTTACCTTCCATGCAGCAGTATAGGTTATAATACCACTTCTTAGATATTCTGGTCACACTGGCAGAGTCATCCAGATCCGGCCACTTTCCTACATGTCATTGTTTCCGCCGATAACTCCACCATGTGATCATGTTCCCTACATTCCTACCACCCTCCACCCTCTAGCAAATCACACATTCTGAATCCCCGTCCATAACTACCACCACAGAGCTGGAGAAAAGATTATGCTTTGGTTCCTCTCCTTACTGACGTGCCCTGATCACACGACGTTCCTCTAATTAAATCAGGTTTCCCTCTCAGTTTGCCGTCCAAGTAATACGTAGCCGAGGAAGGTTTCAAGAGAAATGGTTGGTAAATCCTGAGGATATTGCGTAAGAAAATGATCAACGAGAGAGGGGAAAAAATATGAAAATCTCTTGCGTCCTTGTGACGACTCGGCCCTTATTGTGTGTGGAGATTATTGCCATGTTAATTATCCTCACTCGCCAGTATCCCCCTTGCCTTGCCCTCCTTAATTTGGCTAAAATATGTGAGGAAATTATGCACTCCCAGATTAGCCGAGAAAAACTGGACGAATGCCTTTATAGGATCAAATATTCTTTTTGATGATGGATGTTCAGATAACGTCAGACGTAGACCTTACGCGAGATCTTTGTCTACCCTATTATCAAGGCTGGAACCACATTACCTGTGGAGTACCACAAGGCGCTCGACTTGGCCAATAATCAACAGATTTACCATTGATGCGCCAACTCCAACTTGATTTGTTGATAATCTTATCGTTGTTAGTGTCTACAGAGACTCTCCCAATTCCGGTATAGATTTCCAATAAGGCCACAATGATTCTGGAAAGACAGCATAGTATACGGATGAATCGGTTTACGGTACCTTACGATAGTCAGAAGACCATTAGATCCTCCTGTTTTGACACCTCACAATACCTGTTTACCTGCTACCGACTCCGGAAGGATGTAAGGGATCTACATCAACTGATCCCTTTACTGAATCCATCATACTGATTACAGGATGAGTACGGTAGTTCAGTGTTCATCCTTCATGATAAACCATTTGTATTCATACGAGAGACATAAATGGGTCTTAAGAGCGTAATGTCTAAGGTCTGTAAGTGATATTGAAGTGTATGATTGTGGCACGAATGCAACTCTCTCAGTGTGTTTACGTCCGTCTTGAACAAAAT
>JAUUDZ010042490.1:0-10693 GCA_032361705.1 Panulirus versicolor | reverse complement strand
ACTCTCTCTCTCTCTCTCTCTCTCTCTCTCTCTCTCTCTCTCTCTCTCTCTCTCTCTCTCTCTCTCTCGATGTATAGAATGTGTGGAAAAGGACAACGTAAGCCGAAATATTATGTTATTTAGGGAGAGAGCGCCAGGAAGGAAAAAAAAACAAAACAAGAGGAACACATGATAATAAAACTTTGAAAATAAAACGTCGGAGAAGACACGTGGAAAATGTCGAGGAAGATGAGCGAATCATGAGGAAAAACGACGAGGATAAAACTGAAGTTACTAGAGCGTGCACCAGGTGGCCAGTGGTCTGTGCGACCACGGCACAAGGTCACTATGGGCCTGCCAGGCCACGACACACATACATCAACAACTTTCTGGGCCACATGTGAACACGACAGATGATGACTCATGATTTCCGGCATTCCAACACTTCCCACGTCCAGTGCAGGGACCTGCCACCACTGACTGGGGACCTGCCACCACTGACTGGGAGCCTGCCACCACTGACTGGGGACCTGCCACCACTGAACGGGAGCCTGCCACCACTGACTGGGGGCCTCTCACTACTGACTGGAGTCTTCCACCACTGACTAGGTTTTGCCACAAGGGACTGGGGCCTACCAACACTGACTAGAGCCTGCTACCATTGACTGTGGCCCACTGCAACTAAATGGGGGTCTGCCACCATTCACTGAGTCCTGCTACAACTGACTAGGGCCTGTCACCTCTCACTGGTACTCGCAATCACCAACTGAAAGCTTCCACCACTGACCACCACCTGACACCAATGACTGTCAGTGAACCAACCTTTTCTTAAAAGTTTTCTTACCATAAGAAACACAAGTTATAGTCTTATTACCAGACAATGGCAGTTAAATTCATTCCTTATCTTTTCATCATGTAACTTCATCGTAATACTACACTCAATATTTCAGCTGACGAGATAACAAAAAACGAATGTAAACATCATACGTACAATTGACGGCTGCGGTACGATTCATACGCACAAAGATGAGACCCTTGAAGCTACGGTACGACCCGTGAACACGACGGTACATCCCTTAAGTGGACGGTACGACCCTTGGGTATAATGGCATAACTTATGGTTCGATCTGTAAAGGATCGCAAAAGAGTGCTTGAAAGTTCGTACCGTCGCGCCCGAGGGTCGTACCGTCGCGCTCGAGGGTCGTACCGTCGTGCTGAAGGGGATAACTCAGCAAGGGCAGCGAGAGACGTTGGTCAGTCCTTCTTACTGGGTCTCGCGGAGCCAGTATGACGGTTCATTCACGATATCTCATAAAGCGTAAGTAACCCTGGGAACTCCACAGTAAGCAGAGAAACCACACACTGGCCCAGGCCGTCTCCGAGCTGAGTGGCGGTCTCTCACTCGAACCGACGTGTGTGCAAACACAGGCCAGCAGCACGTCAGGCGTCACCGGTGTGTGACAGGACAAGGAGAAATGAGTTGTCCCTCTGTTCATGTGTGATCGCTGGCCCAACTATCCCTAATGATCTCATGACCTTCCAACACGGCTCGTCGCTTTTCTCTCCTGCCCAATGTTAGTGTCGAATGAGCGACAGATTTCCGTCATCATGACCCCCTACAAGTGCAGGCGGGAAGGGCGTAACAAAGACCCCCTTCAACAAAGCTTAACTCTTTATAGTAACCTTCAACTACGTGTTGTACCCACCACACGTCCAATACTTGCCTCCACCTACCTACCCTTAGCCAGGTACCCTTCACCTAAGCTATAACTGCTTAGCCACGGCTGGGGACAGGGACAGACACGTGAAACAAAATTCCACTCACTCCCTTCCCACTCATCCTACCCTCCTCCCTTCTTCCACCTTCGATTCACCCACTCCTCACCCTGCCCCAGCTCCCTCCTTCCCTCCTGGGTTCCGCTGACGCCAGGAAGACTCATCATTCGTCGTCAGGAAAGTGAACAACCGCGTTCTACTTTCTCCCCCGACCGTCACCCCGAAGCTAACGACCAGCCACGCCAACAAGGACTCAACTAACGAGCGGCGCGTGTAAATCACCGTTGATATAACACTTTCCTCCCACAACCACTATAATAACGACGCTACTGACTGACGACCCCATTCAGTAATTACGCCATAAAACAATATAACCACCACAGGCTAACTAGGAGGTCGTCAGTGATAACCACCCCATCCATGAGACACAGTCATTATCCACCAACCACCCCGTGAAAGACCAGTCAATCAGCAGACGAGCAGGAAGGCATTCAAGCAAGAAGGCACCCGCCATCACCAAGCACCAGCACCCACTCCTGTACACTCCCGTTACCAGACCACTCACACAGCCCACACTCACGCCGCTCTGAAACACGGCGCACCACACACACACAACCGCCGCACTCACGCGCACCTACGAGAAACTGTTGCATGCCCTGAGTCAAGGTGATTACCAAGACCATTTTCCTTTTTCATTTCTGAGGTCCTCGCACGCGTCATGTTTCACACACGTATATATTAACATTTCTCTTCTAACTCACTCCAGCTGCGTCTTAAGCACTTGACTCAGGAAGGGAAAAAAAAGAAAAAAAAACACCCATAAAGTCATTGTTACCCGCATGGATGACTGGGCTTGAAATTCGTAAGGCCTTTGAGTATGATGACCTGACCTTTGACCTGAAGCTCAAACGTCAGGTCAAATGCCTGCCACGTCATCATACCCAAGGGTCATATCGTCGAGCTTACAAGGCCGTGCCACTGTATTCAAGGGTTGTGCCGTCGTGCTCAAGAATCGCACCGCCGTGCTCAAAGGTGTACCATCGTGCTCAAAGGGGTCGTACCGTTCCGTTCAAGAATCACTCCGTCGTGTTCAAGGGCCTTACCGTCGTGTTCAAGGGCCGTACCGTTGTGTTCAAGGGCCGTACCGTTGTGTTCAAGGGCCGTACCGTCGTGTTCAAGGGCCGTACCGTTGTGTTCAAGGGCCGTACCGTCGTGGTCAAGGGCCGTACCGTCGTGTTCAAGGGCCGTACCGTTGTGTTCAAGGGCCTTACCGTCGTGTTCAAGGGCCGTACCGTCGAGCTGAAGAGTCTAACGTTCCTACACCCTCTCTAAACGAACAGGTGACCTGCCGGGCTCCACCCCCACCGTGCGCATGTCTCCGCGACACTCAGGCTTCCCCACTACTTCCGACCCCCTGGAATAATTACGCGATTCCCGCCCCTCGTGTGAGGCCATTCTTACCAACCTTGGGATTCCGGAAGCGTCGACCCGTACACGCGTCATTGTTGGTAAGTAGTCTTGAGGGCGCCATTGCCGTCTTCCCCTCTCAATGAATTCACAAGCCAGACTCCCTACCAGACCCCGGCAGTCATTCCTGATGCTCTGCCTCAATATAGCCTCGGTACACGCTGTATACCCTATGATGTCTCCGTCTAGAACTGAGTCGCTTATCGCTTCGTGTGCCAAGGAAGGTAACCTACGCGCTGCAAACGGGTCTCAGGTGTACAGCACTCCACCTGTTGTTACCTTGTGGTAAATGGAACGTTAACAGTTAAGGTTCATCCTCACATGCTGTGGTAACCTCACTCTGACTCCTACGTTAGTCACGCTAAATACTGTGATTTCATCACTTATCGTTCATGCATTTCCTTACATCATTTCAGTGACACAGTTGCTTTCGCTCGTCATTTCCGTCTGCGTTGACTTCAAGATCATTTTGAGCTTCTCTAATTATATTTCTATATCATTCGTGACACAGTGATTATTTACGTGTGTTTCAGTGACATGGCCAACGCAAGCGGTGAGCGTCCCTAGCGGCACTGCTAACGACAGTGCGGGCGATCGCGGCGACCTGGCCCGTGAAGTGTGTCCGGGGTCAGGTCACCTCCACAAATATTTACATCGAAGCTGTGGAGGTTAACCGCCTGTGTTGACCTGGTCACTATAATACACGTGAAAAATCACTATCACGAATGAAATGAAATAGAAAATTGAAAATAAAGTAAAATAGATTTTTTTCGTACACTCATCTTCCTTACTGTTTTCCTCAAGACCTGCCTCAATTATGAATTTTTTTTACCTTATTTATTTGAAACTAGAACTTCTCTCGCTCGGACCTGTGACTGACACAGCCCACTATCACGTAACAGTAGCCAACCAGTGCAATATGTAAGTAAGCCCAATCTGTGAGCGCTTCACGTACCTGCCCCGGAGTTATGAGGCAAAGAAAAAAGGGAGATAACCTGGGCCCTCTGAGCTAAGGGAGGAGTTTCCCAGTACCCCGGGCCCAGTACTGGGGTAGGTGAGCACTCCACACCACATATTCTCTCTCCCAGTAACATAAAAACATTTGCCGCCCAACATCACACCGAACACTGTACGTCGTGAAACTCGATACGAGTTTTACACGCTTTGTGTCTGTTTGTCTGTCTGTGTCTGTCAGTCTGTCTGTCTGTCTGTGTATGGGTACTGATACAAGTGAAAGAATATGCTTATATAAAGACACATTCACATGTTTAAGTATATACCAGGGTATTCATTGCATATCTGATTATGTGTGCGTAAGCCAAACCAGATTCACGAATATGGACGTGTACGAATGTGTATGCATGCGTGTCCTTGTACGAATGTGTATGCATGCGTGTCCTTGCGGAAATGCGTATATGTAAATCAGTGAAGGCATAGTCAGAGGCGCTTGCATCAGCGGCCTGCAAGTCATAGAGGAAGTAACCTCGGCCCGGCCCATGTTCCTGCCGACCACCACCAACTCTTCCTACCTAACCCAACAACGTAACGGAGTAAGGGATGCCACTTGGGGCATATGATTAACATCAGGAACTCCACTGCTAGGATGTACGTAACGAGTGAATAGCTCGTTGAATATTCCTCTATCCACGAACACGAATGAAATTCTAATATTTGCCAACCGACTGTCAGTCCACTCAACCCTTCTAAGGAATCTACGTATCACAGACCGTTGTTAACCGTTAGATTAACAGTCAAATGCTCTCACACGGGAGAGAAAAAATTGCTCAGTAAGAGAGGTCGAGGAGGAAGTCATCCACGAACGCTATAATCGGCAACGGAAACGTTTGCTTAATGGAACGTTTTCTTTTTCCAGCTGAGGAACGAGTGTAATGTAAGTCACAAGGTTGAAGTAAAAGACGCTAATCTAGCGGCCACAAAGTGAACTATTTTCTCTATACTGGTGTCCACAGTCCAGACTTAATGGACAGTAAAGCAACTGGTGCAAAATGAGGAAAAATGTACGAGTTGGCAAACACTATTACAGCAGATGAGTAGTGTGTTTGAGGAGAGCGACGTCTGCTGTGAGGGACGTAATTGCCTCAAAGATTTTATAATCACTACGACGAAGGACCAGCACGCGTGGAGAGACTGTGCTCATTACGTCAGCAGGAATGATATACGACGCTGACCAAAGCCTGCTACAGTATGTTCTCCCCTGTGTGACTGCGTGCTGCTGCCTGGACACACTCGCACGTAATTCCACTGACGTGACAACCTTATCGCCGGTGGCAGATGGTAGGACTAAAACTGGTTTTATCATACCCATGTGCTATACGCTCGCCGACCTGGAGACAACCTCAGAGGCATATGGGCAAGCTGGTAGGCACACACACACACACACACACACAAACAAACAAAATAGATGGGGCCCCAAGAGTGTAAGATTCCCTCTCTGTACAATAATAATGGGTAATTACAGATGGGTGATTACACAAGGCAAATAAGTAGCTCCACACACTTTTATGACGTTCTCCAATCGTCAACATCAGACACAAGACACAAAAAAGTTGATGTATTGAGTGAAGAGCAGTGTCGACAACCGTCAGTCCAAGTCCCACTCGGCTCAAAAGTTCACCCAACCCTCTACTGCCTTACTAAGTAATATTCCTTAACTAACGGGTATCACGGGCATTGACTCCAGGCTCATCTCCACTAACAATCAACCTTCAAGATGTCAGCGATTACCTTCCACCTTAGATATACGAATGAACCCATGTGACAGACGCCTTATATACACAGGTAACCATCCCTCTCAGGATAAACCAGTCAGTACCACTAGTGCAGGATGTTCGTGGTGGACTCCTACGTAATCACTTTCCCAATATAGGATGCAACTAACTCGACAGCTGTTTACATGTCCAAATACAAACTGAAGAAGAATTGATTCCCTTTTCTGACCAGGTTGGTTAAAGAGTGCGCCTTAAAAAAAGCTAATAATTAACTTTAATGGCTTCCATAAACTGTCCTGAACTTCTCGTAAACCTTCTAAGTCACAATTAACGTCTTGGGTTAACAAGGATGGGTTGTGCGTGTCATGCCTCACTATATCGTGTTACAACAGGGTCTCTTCCTTCACTGTACACACTTTATAGGTCTACAGAGCAGATGTATGGCCGGCACAGTGAGCCTCGGGAACTCCTGCCGTAAAGGTGACTGTTTAGTTTTCTTGGGATCTGAAGCGACTTCCCGGGAGACCTGAGGCAGATCTGAAACGTTATAGATATAACGTGTCATAACCTCTATATAAAGTGTTCTAAACTTTATGTTTCACTGAGTAATTCCTTAACCATTATCACGAAAAAGAAGAAAGTATCGTCAAAGAACTCCTTCCAAGGAGTCCATCCTATTCGTCTTACTGAGTGAAGCGCAGCCACGAGCTGCAGGATCCTTGGAAAAATGGTCCTGGGTAACACTAGGATCCTTTTAGAAAGCGGTAATCGGGGCGATCATAACTAGATAAATGGATAGATTAAATAATAGATACATATATGGTGGTACTACCAGACTCCACCTGTAAATACTTATATCGCTGACAACGTGACAAATGACTTTTGGCGAGGCTGTACCATGGTTAACGAATGGAGAGGAGTAGAGTCTCGTCGAAGACGTCGCTCCATATGAGTTCATCACTTCCCTGCTCCTGCGTGGAGCGCAGCCTGGAAACTGCAGGAGTCCAATAAAAGGGGTCATGGGAGTGACGTAATAACAACAAAAATTATTTATATATCCAGCTATGGATGACGAAGACCACGAGAGAAGGAGAATGATAAAGGTCTGCTAGCGATAGATCCGGGTTCCTCTAATACACCAGACAGCAACAGGGTATTAGTGGGCAAACCAGCACAAATTTACGACCCACGCTTTTATTGGTTTGTCGGTACGGGATATATCAAGGTGGGAAAGGCCGTCTTCTTCTTCTTCTTGCTGGTGGGACTGACGAAGACACTATTCCCAACAGCGGCTCAAGACTGTGGTCGAGACACAAGAAATCCTGTTTGACTCCATCAGTATCACTTGAGGTGGGGTACTAGAATAAGGGAAATGATCTCCAGGTGAGTGAGTGACCGTATATACCGAGGTGAGGGAATTCGGATACGACAAGAGTTCTTACCCCACGACAGGTGTTCCAGTAATGCTCCAGTGACTTGACACGGCGGTTCCAGAAGAGCAGTGATATATCTATCGAGATAAAAGAGTCCAGCTTCACTGCCTGGAAGATCTTATCTATCTCTCACTAGCTGGAACAATCTCTCGACTGACATTCACAACACAACAGTTAGCCAGGACTACCAAACTTACGATATACTCAATCTTCTTTTTGGGAACACTGATAACAAACTGATAACACAGTTACAGTCTTACTCTTATCAAAAGCGGAGGCCCAACACACCCTAGAGAGAGGTTTACCACTTTTTTCTCTGTATGCTGCCGTGACCATCGGTAACTGCTGAGTCATCATGACGCATCACTATATCACCCAGGTGTAGGTGATGTATCCAACACGGTAGCGGGTGTATGAATAACGTGTTGTATTCCCGGCCGTTGTATCCACACTCTAGATGATACATCTGGCGGTCGTGTAGGATAACACGATCACCACATGTAAGGTCGTGATGACTATCTTCCTTCCCTCCCTCCCTCCCTCACCGCGTGGTAGGCATGATTATCTATCACCGTCTGTCAGTGTGTGTGTTCGCTCGAGCGAGCAGCTGCACATGCGTGGAAGACATGTGTTCACCTTGGCAAGACGGAGCCAATGAAGTAGTTATTCTTTTTCTTCCATGTCATCAAATATTAATAAAACATTTTGTGAGTGCAGTTTACCGGTGATACTGTGTTTCACAGGTGTGAGACGGAAGCATCATTATACCTGGGAGATGAGAATCAGAACAGTGTATACATGTATTCATGATAAACATGACCAAATGCAATTATATAAAAGGTACAGGTGATTTTGACTGAGACTCCACAAAGAAGTTAGTACCCCTACTGTTACTACTACTACTACTACTACTACTACTACTACTACTACTAATGAGATTGATAATAATAATAATAATAATAATAATAATAATAATAATAATAATAATAATAACAATAATGATAATAATAATAATAATAATGATAATGATAATAATAATGATAATAACAATAATGATAATAATAATAGTAACAATAGTAATAGTAATAATAATAATAATAATGATAATAACAATAATAAAAATAATAATAACAATAATAATAATAATGATAATTATAACAATCCACCTGTTTCCATGTGCAGTAAAGCGTTCATCTTTACATGAATTTCCAATACGTTTCAACAACACGTGAATCAGGGGTAGGCTATGATCTGAACACTTGACTCCCAGTATGGGCACAGCCGACGGGGCCGTCATCCTGGAAAAGTGTGGTCTGTGGATGCCTCGGTAGAGACGACGTCGTGCGTGTCAATACTATTTGTGCATTACCACACACACACACACACACACACACACAGACTTATAAAACAAATGTGCACAGTGTCCGCCATTAATCTGATTACAAGTGTTTTGCCGCCAAGCAAATTGCTCTACAGCATTCAAACAGTCGCCTGGAAGGTCATGACCCGATAAGCCACAAGCAGCAGCTGGCGACTTCTGTTGTTAGTGACGCAGTACCACGTCACTCAACCATCCTCCTCATCACGTCATCGTGACGTCAGATCTCTACAGTGGAACACAAGGAACCAACAGAACTGAAGTTATTCTACCTCGAAGTTTGGACTTCGAGATCATTACCACGGGACTCACACCCATCACTGCTCGAGTCACCAACTCTCTACCCCCGGGGGCGCCTCACCTATCACTTATAATTAAAATTACAGCGATAAAGACTCGTAATTTCTGTTCCACAAGTCTCGGAGAAAAATTAGTCGTACTCAGTCTGCATGGATAAATATTGATGAATATTTTTGGCCTCTGATGAATATTCTAGGATTCTGATGAATATTCTTGGACTCTCTGATGAGTATTCTGGCAGAAGAGGACATTACCACCCTTTCACACATCTGGGCTGAGTCCCTGGACTTCTAAGTCTACGTTGTCATACTATGCAACATCATGAAATGTATCAGAACATTTTCACGAATGAGGAGACGTCAAAATATTCGGTGGTGTGAGAAAGATCCTCATGGTACACACAGCCACATAGTGATAATGAAACACAATGTTCTTGTGGTGGTCTTCACCAAGTCTGTGCTAGACACAGGCCTGTGTCCTGTGAAGATCCGTTCTGTGTCACACACCACTCCCGAGACAGAAGTTATTCGTGATGAGAGAGGATCAAGTTGGGTGTATCACTCATTCCTAACACGATAGCAAGTGGGGTACAATCCAAGTCATCTTAGTGTCGAAATCTTATCATCGACTTCTCAAAGCGTAGGCGACTCCTTAGGGCACACGGCCGCACTTGGAGACCCGGGTCACCTTCAACACAAACCCCCAAACCCGTCTAGAAGACCTTTATACCTTCCCACCCCCGACGTCCTGCGTCCGACTGCACTACACCAGCAGTCAGTCACCAAGAGACACCCAACGCCGAGCCTAAGACAACATCCTCACGGTTCGGTTCTTAGTGGGTCGCGAGTGTCAAGTGGACGATTAACGGGTGATGGGAGGATGGGACAACCGAGGAGACAGCGCCCGCTGCGGCTTCCTCCGTATTTGATAAGCAACATCGTCAGCATCATGAGGAGTCGTCTCCTGTGTCCACTCCTTGGGGAAGGGGAGTCTGTGATGTTTGGAAGGGGTATCTTAGATATTTCAGATGATGGGGGAGGGGCCCCTCATACATTATAGAGATGGAGCGAAGGCGCTTGGGACACTAACCCTGTGGCGTCAGGGGAACATGATGTATATACATATTAGCTTTCACAGGTTTTGTAGATTTAAGGTAATAATTTCGACACGAATAAACTACTCGGACAAAATCAAATGTTAAGTCAAATGAGCTTTTCGGTTTATCATAGAAATCAACTTGACAGCATTTTTTCCCCCTGAGTTACCATAATATAACTACAAAACAATTGATAAATGTAATTCTTTAGATGAAGAGCAAAGTTCTAAGAATCAGGACGTCTTCGAAGTAAATCAAACAATCAACCAAAAAAATATGGCACGACTTAATGCTGATTTACAACTGTTAACCCTAACCTTATAGATTCTTCTCTTTCCCTTTCCACTGTGTAGTTAGTGCCCATAAACCTGTAGCCTGATACGCGAGGAAGTTTACTTCCCACGACATCTGCCTGGTGCCCCAGGAAAGCCTCTTAGCCGAACTTTACGAAAAGGTGCTTACAGTGCCTCACTTTTTACCTCCAGGCCACTGCTGCTCCGACACACACACACACACACACACACACACACACCAT
>JAUUDZ010042479.1:0-10693 GCA_032361705.1 Panulirus versicolor | reverse complement strand
GCACTGCTGCCTGTGTTTATCCTACTGTTCCATATACCTGTTGTCTTGTCTATTTCTTGAGCTGTGTTAATCCCTCGGAGGCCTGTTCTGGGAAAGATGTTCCTCTGTACTCGTTCCAGTTTGCTTTGTGACGCTAAATCGATTCTAGTGATGGGCCCCCCAGGTTTATTGTTGGCGAGGTTGGTGGTGGTGCTGGTGGTGGTGCTGGTGGTGGTGGGGAAGAGGGTCGATGAAGTGCTGGTAGCCACATTGTCCTGCTTCTGCTGCTGCTGGGGAGGTGTTGGTGGTGGAGGTGGTGAGGATGGTGTCTGGTGGTGGAGAATGATGATGGTGGTCCAGAAGGTATCGTATGTTGATGTCATGGTGGTGGTGGTGGTGGTGGTGGTGGTAATGGTGAAGATGATGGTGGTGAAGATGATGATGATGATGGTGGTGGCTGTGTGGTTGGAGAAGATGGTGGTGGTAAGGATGATAAAGATGGTGCGGTGGTGCGTGATGCGCATTACAGTGACTTACCAGTGGGGGAGGGGGGGGGGGGGGGTGGCGAGTAGGATTAGTGGAGATGTGGAGGAAAAAAGTCATGTTGTGTTGGTTGATGAGATTACTCTGAGATGCCGGGTTGTTGTGGAAAATTTCCTCGTCCTTCACTGCACAGGTAGGCGGGAGGGTCTAGCAGTGACCACTGTCACTGGTACGGTACCTCAGGCATCGTGAACTGCACAGGTGCCGGGATCTTGACAGTGATAAGTGTTCGTACAATTTCATCTATATCCTGTGCCACTCATGCATACGACACTGGAACTAGTATACTTCAGACACACTCATATTCGTCCTCTCTCCCAAGGTAATGACTTCTCTTTCCACACGTTCCTTACTGCACCCAGGACCTTCCCCTCACCCATCCTATGACTAGCTTCATCTCCCGTGGTTCGCTTTCGCAGCCACGTTCCACTCCCAGGTATCTAAAGCACTTCACTCCCTCCACCTTTTCTCCCTTCAGACAACATAAATATATTGATCAAGTGACAGGATGTGTCTTAAAAGGGAGAGATCCTCTCCCACGCCTTCCATGATAAGGCTGATAGCTACCCCGTACCTCCCACGGCATCCCACACAATGACATTTTAGAGAATATCTCGTAAGACCTGCTGTGGCAGTTCTGAAAGTCTGGTCCATAACGCTCTCTGTACATTATCCCTGGGGATGAGGGAGAAAGAATACTGCCCACGTCTCTCCGTCGCGTCGTAGAAGGCGACCGGGAAACAATTGAGCGGGGGGCTGGAAATCAGTCCCCTCCTCCTGTATCATTACCTTCCAAAATAGAAGCAGAAGGAACCAAGCAACAGACGAAGAATGGCATTGTTTGCGTACATCGCCTCCAGCTGTCATTTATGATGTACTGAAAGCAAAGCCCATATCTACAGCCAAGCCCAGGAGACCTTTCTTTGGTTTCCTCTGACCTTTTCATGAGCCCTTCTTCAACCAATGGACAGCACGCCTTCCCTTGCATACCATATCGCTCCCATTCCCACTATCGCGCGCATGCCTCACACCCTCACGCATGTTCAGAACCCTATCCCTCAAAGTATATGTTACTCCATCCCTCCATCTTTAATTTGGTCTCCCCGTTTTCCTTGTTCCCTCCACTTCTTACATGTATACCCTTTTATTCATCCTCTCCTCACTCATCCTCTCCATATGTCCAAACCGTTTCGGCTTTTCAACTGTCCTCTTCTTACCACCTCACCTCTCTCTTACCCTATCATTTCTTACTCGATCTACCCTCCTCACACCACGTATTGTCCTCAAACATAACATTTCTATCTCATCTTTCCATTTCTTTTTTTTGCATTTATTCATGGCCTGGCATCGGAAGCTGGGTATGGAGGTCGTAGTCCTGGCCATTCACCAACGTGTAGAGCAAAATTACTGAGAATAGTTCATATTATCGGATGCTATGCAAATGTGAGCCATACCTATCGGATGCTATGCATATGTGAGCCATACCTATCGGATGCTATGCAAATGTGAGCCATACCTCCGTGGTAAATAATCATAGAAATCTATAATCTGCGACACCATCTATTATGCTCTGTGGCACAAACGTGATTATGAACGAGTATTATGGCAGTTCATCACGATGATCTATGGAACATTTGGCACAGGTCAGCCCCACATCATTCAGATGCCAGGTTAACACAGTTCACCGTAACCAACGCCTGATTATCAGGCTTGACCGTTTGGATGAACCATCATACGCTGAAAGCTTATTTGACGTGTGTGTGTGTGTGTGTGTGTGTGTGTGTGTTGGTGATTTACGATACCGTGTGTGACATACGACAGTGACTGTCACGTCCGTCATGCCGGCTCCTGCAGTGGAGAGAGAGAGAGAGAGAGAGAGAGAGAGAGAGAGAGAGAGAGAGAGAGAGAGAGAGAGAGACAGGGACGGTGGTGTGTGTGAGGGTCGTACATTTTCTAGGCTGGACGCGAGGGTCAACAAGAGCAGTGACGTTCGAGGAAAGAGAATGGAGAGAAGAAAATGGGGTTTGGTGTCTAGTGGTGGCCGAGGTTTCTCTTCTTGTATCGTGGAGTTAAGTGGGGTCGATATTGTGAATCAGTCTGTGAGAAAATTGAAAAGGAAGCCCCAAGATGAATATCATGAGATGAAAACAGCGAAAGAAACTCTGAAGAATGTCGTTGTTATGGTAGAAGCCAGCGAACCCTTGCACAGTCACCTGCTCCATTAATTATGGGGAAAGGTGACTTGGTTCCGGACAGTATAAACAATCCAGAGTTCTTGGATTATTTTTCTTTATCGGTATTTATCCTTCAAGACAGCTCATATCCCAGATCCAGTCCCATTGCTTGCAGAGGAGAACATTGTGCAACATATTGACAAATGTGTTCAAGATGTGCTACCAGCATCAAATGAAATATATGACATATATGATGGTAGGTCCTGATGGGTTTATATGAGATCAATAAAAGAAGATAAATGTGAGGTAGTTAAATCCTTGACTGATCTTTCCAGTAAGACACTTGCTACAAGGACAGTTCCAGAGGACTGGGAGTCTGCCAGTGCAAAGATCATCACCCAGATGTCTTCCTGTTCCCAGTTGGTAAACTTACAGAAACCATCATCCGTGATGAGACTGATTCCTTCGGATGATCACAGATAAACGACTCTCAGCATAGTTTTGCAATGAAATCATTTATGCTTGATTTCTTTTATGATTTACTCTACATGTTTGATGTAAGTAGTCATCTGTGATATTCACATGTCCAGAAAGCAACCCATAAAGTATTGCATCAAAAGCCACTAGAAAAAGTTCGTCACTTATTATGATGAAGGTTGTATACTTTTGCTGTTAGAGAATTAGCTGATTGACTGTATACAGAAATTGTGGTGAACAGTCAAGCCTCAGAATGGTTGGACGTAGTAAGTGGTGTGCCACAGGGATTAGACATGGAACTGATTCCCTTTCCACACACACACACACACACACACACTAATTCCCTCCCTTAACCCCAGGCCAACTTCCACCCCTTCCTTCTGTTCCGGCAACTTCCCTAACCCATCCTTCATCCTCTAATGCAGCTCCACCCACACTAACCCTCCCTCATTATATCCCATCATTATGGCCGACATGGAAAAACACCAGCTCTTGGGTAACTCATAATTAATAACACAACAACAGCAGGAGAGAGAGACTTGGTTAGCGTAGATGGATATAAAGTGGATATATATACGGATGAAGACGTACGTACACCCGGAAGTGTGTGTTCCGCCAGCCATACAGTACCCAGGTACTGACTGACCACATGCAGCTGCTGCTGCTGCCTGGCAACATGACCGACGAATCGACATGTCCAGTGAGTGAATCACGACACTGAATTACATAAATGGGGTACGGTGGCTCTGGAAGGCTACCATCTGGTGCAGGATCTGGTTAGCTGCGCTCTGGGCCTATCGAATGCACCGATCACTTAGGCCGCCAACGGCAAGTTATAACCACCAATACACAATCATACCATCATACACAGCTCATGTTCCCATCCTAACGTGACCTAATATTTCGACATTATCGTCTTCCTAAAATACAGTGAAAATCAAATGTAAATATTCCATCACTTATAGTGTATAATCATACATTATCATGCTACCGCTCAGCGCACTCGTCCATATCATGCTACTGTTGAGCGGACTGGTACCAGTGTAGGTTGTCATGATTCATATGACCACACCCCACAACACTAATATCACAACGTACCCCTTCCTTGCCGGTTATAGGCCATCAGGTCATCCCATTTCACTGGTATGGACGCTCCTTATATCCTCCTTGCCTACCCGTGGTTTTATAGTCCCGTGAACCTCATCTATGTAACACAATGCAACTATAAAGCGCATATCTGATATAACTTTACATGTAAGTCTGTATTGATGGTACGGTGCACATACTATGTCGCAAAGTACATTACACAGTCACGTTACTATCCAGACTGACAGATGCACACGCACTACACAGAATTCTTGTAGGACTTTGCTACCTAGGTAGGGCAAATGACCTAAACGTCGGATGGTGACCCAGATGCTCAGGAAGTGACCAAAGGGGCAATTGGAGTGACCTGCTGATCCAAGCGTAGTGACCCGCGAACAGAGGAAATGGCCCAAATGTTGGTACAGGGGTTGAGAGCCCGGGGTGTGATTAGGGCACTCAGGTGTGATCCAAGTGTAGCGATACTGTTCTTAGACTCCAGAAGTCACCCTGAGTTCAGGCTCAGAGTCTCGCGGGTCTGAGAGTCACCTGAAAGTCAAGCAAGTGGTTGTGAGCAGAGAACTGGTCCTGGAGACGGAGCATATGACTTACAGCCTACTCGTTACTGACCCCTGGGACAGGGGGAGTCATCAATGGACAGGAATGCGACTCGGAGGCAAGGGGAACTACCCAAGCGCCGGAGGACTGGGTGAAGTAACTCTGGTTCCTGGAGGCATGATCTGAAGGTCGAGGATAACAAAGTGAATGATCCAAGGGCCGGAGAGAAAGGCAGAGGACCCTCCGGTGATCAAAGGACTGGGAAAGATACCTAGTGTTCAGGGAGTGACGTCAGGGTCTGAGGAATGACACCCAGGGTAGGATAGTGACCCTGAGAACGGGAAAGTGCACCACTGTTAAGAGAAAAGTCTTAAGGGGCCGTGAACCTGATCTTGAGCAGGTTGGGAGTTTAGGCCTGACCTTGCTTGGGATAAGTCTGAACTCCCCCGTCAACCAGGTCCTGCTTGGGTTTAGGGCTATGGTTTCCCTATTACCCAGGTCTTCCTGTCTAGCCCTGATAACAATGGTAAGACTATTTCCTCACCCCATCAACCTGGCCTTGTACAAAATGAAATAATAACCTCCCCATGGACATGACCTCATGGCCTAGATGTGGACATGAGTATATACTCTCCCCGTCAATAACGCCTTGATAGGGGTAACATTTCTTGCTCCCCCGTCAACTGTTGGAGGGTCAGACTATGCCCTACCCCCGTCTTGCCGGAATGAAGTTTAGGTTGGGAGTGAGGGCGCCCCAATAATGCTGTCGGATGCGGGTGGTCACAGACCAACAAGGAACGCTGGCACAGTCTTAACGGATGGACAGACAGCAGACGACCTGATGGTCTCTGACGAGGTTATCTGCTAGAGGGTCGTAACGTCACTCAGAGGTCGTACCATCATGAACTGAGGACGACAACGGAGGCAGATTATATACCATACTTTCGGAATACGACGCCTGAACTAAGATGTGAGAACAGTGATGCCATCTGGTGTGTCCCGCTAAAGGCTTTCTCCAAGAGAGACGTTTGTTGTGGGCCAATCATACGTTAAGTGTAGGCAACAAGGTTTCCCCAGAGGAATATATAGATACTTATAAGGTATATCTATCAAACGGCGCAGAGGACTTGGATGCCATGATATCACTTGTAACCCTCACTTCACTATCATGTCCTGATGTCCTCACTTCACTATCACGTCGTTATGTTCTCAATTCATTAACATAATACCCTCACTTCACTATCATGACGTGATGCCCTCACTCTACTATCACATCATGTCCTCACTCTACTATCACATCATCATGTCCTCACTCCACTATCACATCATCATGTCCTCACATCTCACCTCTCCACTGTAATATCTGACTCAGGGCCACCGGTGTCAGGTCTTGCGACGCCCTGGCTATCACCAGGCCTGCAAGACAATGGCGCGGGAGATAAAGAGTGGACAGCAAAGACAAACAGCCACGCCAGCAAGACTGCAGCGGCACATAATGCATGGGTAGCAGCGCGGACGCTGGCCTTGTGCACAGCTCGACACACACGCGGGCTGGCTGGCAAGGTCAGCGGCGACGCTCCTGCTCCACACAGACCCGCTATCATAATATCCATGGTCATCATTAGTTATCAGAACCCACATGTATCGCTGGTAATTAAGGCAGTAACGCCAAGCCCCACGACCCATAGTTACGCCTAGCTCCATGAACCCTTTTATGGGGCTCCTCCAGTTTCGAGGCTGCGCTCCGCGTAGAAGTAGGGTAAGGTGGTGAGCTCCTTTGGACAGGATGGTTCTTGCGTCCGCTGACGAAGGTGCAGCATCTTCGAATGTCACTTCTCGCTCGATGTGTTACCAAGTGCAAGCGGAAGCTACCCTCACTGGTACACAAATTTCTCCTCTTTTTCGCACCCCCCAAGAAGAGTTAGTTTGCGGCTGATACACCAATGCATTTCTCAGGCCGAGTTTAGACCAAGGAAAAACACAAGATACACAAATGACACTTAACCCAGGAGGGAGCGGCTCACATATATATATAGTGCCTTCCGCCTGGAGGATGTAGTACCTGCTCTTGGAAAATACAGTAGAGGATGGCATGATAGTTATCACCACCCTCGGTGTTCCACTATGTGCGAGATTCCACGACATCGCTAGTGTTCGAATCACTGTGAGCCACAGACTATAACGTTCTATGATACGCACGGTATGCAAACCTGGTGCGACTCCTACGGTTCCTTGTCTCCACACTAAACCCTGGCTTCCATGTCATCAAACTGTACCCTTCCTTGTCTTTGAACTGAAGCCCAACGTTCCGTCTCCAATCTAAACACTTGGCCTTACTTATCAACTGACCCCTGTACCTTCTTGCCATCATTCTAAAGGTACCAAGAAAACTTTTAACGTAAAGGTAACAAAAAAGTGAATAAGGTTGAAGAGCTTATTCGTCTTGTTGCACTTTATTGTCGAACCGACTTCATTGCACGTGAGTGTAAAGTATGAGATATTCTTTGAATTGACACGATCTTTAAAAATACCTTCATCAAATCTGGTGTGTTTATCCCGAGACTTAAAACGAAGCTAATACAACGGTCGGTGACTTACTTACTTTGTCAATGATTTAAGTAAATGGCTAACTTCCCTGACATTACTTTGAAGGTTTTCCTGTGATCTTCCAAAGCTTCGAAAAAACCCTGCTCAATTCTTAACAGCCAACACATTTAGAGTATCAATACACACATCTAATTCCTCGATGTCAGACAAACTCCACAGCAACAGGTACAAAAAACACATACATATTTTCAGTACTGTAACATCTTTACTGTCACAGGTACCTGGTGACACATTTCAATACTGGAAGAGCGTATGATCATGTATTCTTGTTGTCAGTTTGAGTGGCACCACATCTCACATTCCCTCACCGCGAAACTAAACCTTCAACCTTATGATCATCACACTTTACGTAAAGCATGCGTGGGATCCGCTACAGACCAGACCCCACCTTACACGTCAACTTTCACCTTCCATAACCCGGGATGTTCCTTAGATGTCACAAGTTTTCACACTCAAACGATGACTCGAGTTGTTGCAGCGGCGGCACGGTGGACGACACTGCTAAGGCAGGACATATTTAGCAGAGTGGTTCTGGGTCAGTGATGGACACCACGGGAGCGGGAGCAGGAGAGGAGCACGGCATATATGGCGGCCTGGCCGGGAGGACCTGCTCCTCCAGACCGCCAGGGATCTGATGCTCACAGTCTCCAGCTGTACACAGGGTACTCACACTCAGACTGGACTACACGTACACTGTCATCAGGTGTACACAGGGTACTCACACTCAGACTGGACTACACGTACACTGTCACCAGCTGTACACAGGGTACTCACACTCAGACTGGACTACACGTAGACGATAACCAAAAGTACATAGGGTACACACACTCAGACTGGACTACACGTACACTGTCACCAGGTGTACACTGGGTACTCACACTCAGACTGGACTACACGTACACTATCACCAAGTGTACACAGGGTACACACACTCAGACTGGACTGCACGTACACTGTCACCAGGTGTACACAGGGTACACACATTCAGACTGGACTACAGGTACACTATCACCAAGTGTACACGGGGTACACACACTCAGACTGGACTACACGTACACTGTCACCAGGTGTACACAGGGTACACAGACTCAGACTGGACTACAGGCATACAATCACCAGGTGTTCAGAGGGTACAACTTCAATCAGGCTGGACTACAGGTTCACAGGTACAGCCACACATGCTGGACTATAGGTACATAGGGTACAGCCACACTCAGGTTGGACTTCAGGTACACCGTCACAAAGTGTACACAGGGTAATGGTAAACACAGGAAACACGAACACAAGGATTACATGTACGCAGAGTACATTTATACACAGTATAAAGATGTACACAGTACACAAGATACAGGAGCATAAAAGGTACAGGAGTGCAACGGTCACAGGTAGTCAAAATACAAGCAACGTAGACGGTACGCTGGGTACAGTGCACGACACTGTGGGACGCCACGCCCATGACGGCAGTGTCACAACAAGCACGTGACTGGCGGAGGATAGCATCACCCAAGGGCAAGGTATCACTTACCACCTCCCTCCTGACGCTACCACGACCTGGGTAATGTATGAGGGAGACCCCAGACCCCCAGGTGGAGGAGGGCAGTGACAAGAGGGGACGGATGGTAAGCAGCTGTACCGGACGGGGATGAGGCGTGAGTGGGTGGGGTGTAAGAGGCAGGTGAAGCTGCAGGGGTGGGAGGAGGCTGAAGAGAGGCCTGCTGTCGTCAGCGGTGCTGCCAGCAGCAGCAGCAGCAGCAGCAGTAGTACACCATCGCTGTGCAGCCCACCACACGCCATCCAACTCGGGAAGGCCTAACAATTATCTTTATCGGTTCTCATAATTTTTTCCCATGATAAAAACGCTTTTCATAAACTCAAATGTAAAATAACCGAGACAAAATCTTCCTCTAATGAATATTAATTTACATGCATCGTGACCTACGTTGATGGCAACGCTGTTCCAACGTAAACACGAGGGATACACCCAGCAACACACCACTGGGTCTCCTCCAGCCGATGAACTTTCCTCGACTAAAAACCAAGTAAACAGAAGGAACATCCTTGAGTAACACAAGCAGCAAGTAACTCTCACGTCCGTCGTACCAGTGGATCACTGGGGCAGTGCAGCCCGCAGTACCACTCAGACTAGCGGCAGTGGTTGACCCGGAACTGTACCCTTCACACGGTAGCACCGCAGCCTAGTGATGGTTGTTTGTTTACAGCGTCACCTTCCCCGGGCTGCCCGCCTCCTCAAACACCTCACTCAAAGAGGAACACACGACACTAACCAACGACCCCATTTATACCTTAAAATACTACCCTGCTTCCCTCCAGTCTTATTTTAAATCCGGACGAAGATAAATCATAGATGTGGTGGCATGACGGAGGGCTATGAGGATGGTAGGGTCTGGGCGGCATATCTACCGTACCCTAAGAGGCCAGCATACCCGAACAGAGGCAGGGGAATACTGCCACAACCACCCTGACTGTAGTGCGACCTCCAAGTGCGACAACATAACCCTTAAGAGTCAGGTCAGAAGCCACGCCAGCCGAGCCAAAGTTTAGATTTTTTTTTATCGACCAACTCCAAGAGGTGGATGAACAGCTGGGGTGACTGTGGACCGACTGCCGCAACCAGGATTCGAACCTATGCGCTCGGCCCTGGGCGGGCCGTGAATGCGTCACGGTCAGGAACGCTTCCAACCCTATTAAATCACGTCAGCAGCACCTGGCTGTCCCTAACAACCCTAGCTGGCGATGACAATGCCATCTGGCTATACCTACTACCCTGAGTGGTCATAACAGCACCATCTGGCTGTATCCAGCTACCCTAGCTGATCATAACAGCTCCATATGGCTGTCCCCAATAACCCTAAGTGGTCATAACAGCACCATCTGGCTGTAGGTAACATCTCTAGCTGGCTGTAACAGCACCATCTGCTTGTACCCAACAACCCTATAACACCACCATCTGGCTGTACCCTTCAACCCTAGCTGGTCATAACATTACCATCTGGTTGTACCCAACAGCTCAAACGGGTCATCAACACGTCATCCTGCTTTATGTAACAATAACGAGCCAGTACAACAATATAATGGCGGACCCAACATTTCCATACATACATACAGTATGCCACTCTACACATGACACAATTTCTACAGAGAAACTCAGTAATATTACAATACTCAGCTGGAAAGGTGACCTCCAGCGGTTCTCCGTCAACATGTACCTGAAAAAAATGAAATCGTTCGTGAATTCAAAGTAACTACAATCC
>JAUUDZ010042468.1:0-10694 GCA_032361705.1 Panulirus versicolor | reverse complement strand
TTTCAGTCTTTCCTTACTCATTCTCTCCATCTATGAATATGTGCATGTGTATATAATGTATATGTCTGTGTATGTATAGGTATGAATACGTTGAAATGTATAGGTATGTATATGTGCGTGTATGGGCGTTTATGTATATACGTGTATGTGGGTGGGTTGGGCCATTCTTTTGTCTGTTTCCCTGCGCTACCTCATTAACGCAGGAGACAGTGATAAAGTATAATTGATAAATGAAAATATAACATAGAATGTAAACTGAGGTACATAGATATATCTAAGGTCATTTTGACCCCGAGGGTCACTCACTTTTAGAGGTTCACCCAGTTACATGCATGCCTTAACCATGTGACTATGTCTGTTCTCCTAACTTTGTTAGGAACAATCAGAGGCAAGACTGTGTACTTATGCTTCCATTAGTTTTGAAGTGATACTGGTGCTTGGGGTGTTTTTGACTCCTGGTTACGTATTATCATATGGGAAATTTCTTACTAATGCTTTTCAACATAGTTGTATCCAATGGAAGTTTCTTGCTGCATGCATGTTTAGGTACCATCCTAGTATAAATATTGGAGAATGACCTTTTTTATTCCAGTAGGGAAATTTGTTATATTTTGTACAATTTATTTTTAATCAGGTTTAAGGAAGCCTTTATTTTCAAATGATTTGGCTTAGATATTCTTTTTTAAAGATTAGCAAGACATCATTCACCATGGGTAAACATTTCATATATGGACAGGCATTTTTTCTGATTTCTTTCTGAGTTTTTTCTACCTAGGTTCACCTGTTGTGGGAGAATTTTTGAGGATTACCTATCTTGTGTTCATTGGTTTACTCTTTAGGGGTCTGTAACACCATGCATACTCCAGATTTATTTTTATGTGAGCTGAACAACCCCTCTGGATGTATATATTTCATTTAGTTTCTTGCCTCAATATCAAGGCCCGATGCAGAGCCTGGGTTGTGGCTGAGTTGGCAGTGTCATAATTTCTCGCCCGGGTTAGCTATCCTCCAGCCATGCAAGTGATGGTATATTTTTGTACATTTTCTCAGATGGAATTTAAGTGGCTTTTAGCTAGACCTAGAGAACCAGGCAGATGATCTGCATTAGGATCATGTGGAGAGTGATATTATGGACATTGGCCTCTCCAGCAGTGAAAGTTGATTAAGATGAGGCAGGAGAAAGTGTTTTTGGTCAAAGTGGAGGTAGTGTTAACAGTCCCTACTTGACCTTGACATCACTGTTTCTGAGTGGTAAGGTTGGTAATTGTACAAACTTCATGAGAATAGCATATGACTGAAAAAGACTTTGGATGCTTATATTAAGGAAAGTGCTCTTGGTTATTCCAAAATATGATGACTTACTGCTGTCATGGGTTACATAGATTCACAGAATTATTGTATCAGTAGAGCCCATTTGTATCCAGAGAGATTCTGCCATGGTCATTTTATGTTTTGTTATCCAGATGGTGACAGTGCAAATGCTTTTGCTTCAGTTCTAGACATATCTGTTTCTGACAGGTACGATGGAGGAAGACTCGGCATTATCACCAGCTGAGTGCACCATACAGTCTTGTTTTGGCCTCTGCAGATAACAGTGGCACAATCATTGTCTGGGAAGTGACAAGGGGGGAAGTGACTGCTACTCTTCAGGATGGCAGTAGACCCATACAGGGTATGTTAACGTTTTGTTCTTAATTTATATTTGGGATTACTAAAAGTTGGCTTTAATGTGTTCTGTATATGATTTTGACTGAAATGGCACACTTTGAAATTTGTGATCGAATATCCTATACATTTAGGATGCCATACTTTATAAATTATTAGCTTTGAATTGAATTCTTGATTGTGATTTGCATAAAAGTGTTTTATACATTCCTTATGATTTTTCATATGTCTTTGAACTTTTACATATCTTTTTGTTTAGGCTGGATGAAGATTTTAGGTGAATGGTAATTGTATTATACTTTAGAATATATTTGGGTATTCATATGTTTGTTCTTGTTATTATTGTTCTTGGCATTTTTTTGATTAGTTATTAATTAATCAGTATACACGATGGTTTGTCTTGCCATATGGCAAGGAGGCTCAAGCTGAGTATATGCTCTCATATTTGTTTTTATTCTTTCATAGACCAGAAATAGTTTGATTTACTTTGTATGTTCATATTTCAGAATTTCTCTATTTAGACAGTACCTTAGCACTGGATTCAGAACTTTTTGATTTTGCTAAGAAAAAGATAAGACATGATATTTAACATACGAATTACAAAAAGCAAAAGTGTTTAAACTTTTGATAGGAATGATCAGAGAAGTTGGTAATGATGATCTGAGATGTTTTCATGGCACTTTGAGAAGTTGGTTAAAACACCTTGTAAGCAATTCTCTCCACTCATGCATATAATTTAGTGTATTTACAACTGTTTGACATATGTTTAAATTCATAATACTTTTTTTAGCATATCCTAGACTTTATGTAGATAAGAAGAGTAATTTTATCTGAAATTCTTAGATCATGTAAGTACCGAGTTACATTTGAACCTAGAGATCATCTGAGGTATTTACCCTTTTTACGAAAAAAATATATTTATTAGATTTGAAGCCTTTTACCAATATTAGCAACATTCTGTACATTAGTTGATAAGAATAGATTAATGCATCCTTGATTTTGTTTAATGATATCATTTTACACTTTTTTTACAGCTGATAAGTTATCAAATGAATAATTTTGTGAAGGGGGGGTCTTGAAAATTTCCTTATATCAATGTATTCCTGCTAATCTTACATTATCAGAGTTTTACCTTTAAGTGAACATATAGAGCACAAGATGAATTTAGCTTTATTATGTGTTATTAGAGTGTCACAGGAATAAAAGAAAGTTGATTGTGGAATCTTGTGGTACACAGAAACCAGTAGCTAGAGCACACCTCCAAGTTCCAGGTTGTAGGTTTATCGTACTCATACCTGCCGTGTAAGGTGCACCCCAATTCATGCACATGTAAATAGATACCAGGGTCATGTGGGGGGCCAAGGATGGTTGGACTTGATGCTGATTTCATTACCCCCTAATGTACTGTTGGCTGTGACATTGGCATGCTCGCAGTGCACTATCCACATGGTGGCACTGGAATGTGTGTGAGCTAAGATAAAAGTAAGACAAAAACTTTTTGAGTTTAGAATACTCATGAAGAATATATGAGTTTTAGAACTTTGATAATGTTGCTCATGAAAGTAGGGGTTCCAGCTCCCTGAAACCCATATACCCAAAGAGTTTGTTTAGAAAAGAGTGAGCAAATGTGGCCTTTCCTCATCTCTTCCAGGAGCTACTTTGCTGATTTGGGAAACAGCAGTCTAGTATGAAAAACATGTAAGTATATGGCAGTCATGAAACCATTTTCACCAAATAAATGGGTTTGTCATCCTTGGAGATAAGGGAGAGAGATTGTGACTCACACATAAACCCACATCATAGAGGGCAAATAAGAGGAGTAGAGGCTGGAAATCTTTCCTTCCTATATTATCACTTTCCAAGAGAAGGAATAGAGGAAGGAGCCCAGTTGTCTTTTCCTGACACTACCTCACTAATGCAGGAACCAGCAATTAAACATGAAAGAAGAAAATGGGTTAGGTTTAACATTGCATCTTTTTACTTGCTGATAAATAATTTATTGTAAGTACAGGTTAGTGATATCAACAGAGCTTGAATGGCTGGGTGGAGTGGATGGTAGTGAACATCTCCTGGCTGCCCTGCATCCTCCATACTCTCTCATCATCTGGGACACACGCCACAACACCAAACTCTGGAAGAAGTCTTACACTGAGAACTTAACATCATTCTATTTTGATCCTTTCCACTTCAATAAGATGGCTTGTAAGGGAATGCAATTTATTGTTTTTAGATTAGTTACTAATTTAGGGCAGTAAATAGGCATGATAATTATTTATGGAAAATTAGTCACTAATGATTAAAGACATAATCTTGCATTACTTTTTAGCTCAAAGATCAAAATTTGATTATCTAAAGTATAGAGCTTTTTTGCTGCATCAACAACATTTGAGATGGTTGTATTAATCTAGTTACTAATTTAGGGCAGTAAATAGGCTTGATAAATATTTATTGGAAATTAGTCACTTATGATTAAAGACATAATCTTGCATTACTTTTTAGCTCAAAAATCAAAATTTAATTATCTAAAGCATAGAGCCTTTTTGATGCATCAGCAACATTTGAAATAGGCTTCATGACTTGGTAGGGTGTTTCATTTGGAAACCCATGACAAATTGAGTGCCACAAACTGTGCCTGGCTGTCAGATGGGACTTGGATCTCATGGATTTCAAGTGCAGTTTTATCGCCATGCCATGGCATTCTCATCTGTGTGACTGATGATGATAATGGTAGTGGTATTGTTTTTCTTGTACAAGCCAGGTTTTGATGTGTGCTGACAGTGACCCATCACTTAAAGACTTGACAAGATAGACCCTTCTTTAATTTAGAAAAATTTTACATTTTGCTGTACATATATTTGTATATTTTTTACTGTTTATAACCAAAGGATATAGATTATATTTTATACTTTTTATACACTAGGTATTTTTGTTCTGTAACAGATTTTAAAAAACAAACAAACTTATTGTCCAGAGTTTTATTTTCCATCATGGAGCTGTAAAGTTATGATGGATAATGCAACAACAGTTTGGTTTTTAAATAAGCAACTTTTGCTCATAAAGCATTTTATTTTTTTGGGGATTTTTTCACTTTGTCCTTAAGATTTTGATGTGGAATTTTCCTCACATTGTCCTTAATCAAGATTTTGATGTATGTCAAACATATTATTGTTTTAATGAAAATACCTTTTACTGTTCTTGGTTACCCTTTTAGTTTTGTGTGGGGGATGTGTGCTGTTTGTTGAGGACTTCAGTCTTACCAAATGCCCCTCCTCCAATGGTCGTAAGTTTTATGTTTCAACACCTCGGACAAGTCCAGGAAAAGTTGTCAATTCAATGCCTTCATCAGTGAGCTCCGGTTCTCTAACAGATGAGAGGACAAGTACCAGAATTAGACGCAAAATGAGAGAATTGGTCGTAGGGGAGGCTAAGCCAAAGTAAGTTGTATGTGAATTGAGTAATTGTTTTAGCAATTTGTATCATCTCATATTTTGTGTCTTTACTGCACTACTACTCTGGCTGAAAGATGGTGATGTTTGATCTTCAGGCTTTGTATATGCCAGTCTCTGGTTAGACTGTGAATGCCAGCATTGTGAATGTCACACACAAAGGTAGTGTCAGAAGCTTTTGTTGAACTTGTAGACTGTAATGAAGTGCTTAAGTGCTGCATTTAAGATCTGACAAATGACATCTTTTTAATCTCTGAACTCTCCCTTTGTATAGACACTATTTCTGCCTATTTAAGGTCCTCTGACTGCAATCTTATTTTTTTCTATTCTCATACTTGATTGCCATTTCCCATGTTACCTAGGTAGCACCAGGAAACAGGTGAAGAAAGACCCATCCACTCATATACATACATGTACATATACATATGTACATTCATATACATATACATACACACACATATATATATGTATGCACGTACATATTCATACATGCTTGCCTTCATCCATTCCTGGCACCACTTGAAGTGGGCGACCAAATTTGAGGTGGAAGGATGGAATTAAAGATATTTTTAGCAATCGGGGCCAGAACATGCAGGAGGCCACATCCACTCACACTCATTCTCTAGTTGTCATGTTTAATGCACTAAAACCATAACTCCCTATTCACATCCAGGCCCACAGACCTTTCTATGATTTAACCCAGACATTTCACATGCCCCTCTCTCCAAAACTCTTGCATTTACCTCCCTAAATAGATTAAACAACCATGGTGACATCATACCTTTTCTTCACTAACCCACTCTCCCTGACTCTCACTTTGCACACCATCCCGATCAAAGCACCCTATATCTGCCACTCTATCATCAAACACATTCAGCACTCCTTCACTAACTCTCATCACTTCCTCCCGTGTTCCCATTTGTTCTCTTGCCTTTCGCACATTATTTACCGCATTCTGAAACATCTTTTTATTCATCCTAAAGTTTAATGATACTCTTTTCTAACTCTCATTTGCCCTCTTTTTCAACCCTTGCACCTTATTTTTACTTCTAATTGGGCACACTCATCCTCTGTCCTCTCCTTGTAATGCCAACATTGGCACTTTCTGTTAAGCTTCTTTGTTGACTTTCCCTGGCATGGGTACTGCTTCTCTGGTTGGGATGCCTCATATTTTGCTGAATGCCTAGCAGAGTTTATCTTGGCTTGGATGGGATCCTACAGTTTGTCCTTTTCTAAATCTTCTTCTCTTTGATTGTGGTTTGATTGCTCCTGTTCTGGTACATACTGGACCATGAAACTCTTCCCCTCCTGAGAATCCCACTCTGCTTTCATTTCTACTCAGAATCAATGCATAGCTGACCTTCAAAGAGCCAAGCAGACTTTCATAAAAGGAAAGTGTGCTGGCTTGACCTCTTCTTCTGCTGACAATGTTTTTGGTCTTTAATCAAAAGCATCTCCAACATTTGTAATTCAACCTTTTCTTCTCTTTTCCAGACTGATCAATCGTTTGCTAACTCTGTAGCTGATAAACACTCTTTTTGACAATTTGTTTTCCTCTAACTTAACTGTAAATGATTCAGAATCAAATCCTTCAACCCCATCACCTCCCTCTGAAGCTATGCCATCTCTTATATTCTTGTGCAGGGTCTTCCAATTAACCTCCTAGATCCAGGTTGACAAGGTGCATGGCTGAGCTGGCATACCTCCTTATGTTTTAAGGGAATGTGCCTCAGAGCTAGCACCAATCCTTGCTCGCCTGTTTTGCCTCTGTCTAAAAACTCAGACTTTCTCTTCCCTTTAGAAGCATGCCTTGATGCAGCCCATCCTCATTACTCTTGTATTTGCTATCTTTCAAAGTCTTTGAAACTCCTCAACTCACTTTTTCAGACACTTAGAATCCAGTTCCCTTGCTTTAGATCATCAGTATGGATTTTACAGTGCTTGGTTGCCTTTTGATATTTTCACCTGTGTGACTTACCACTGGTCCTCCTCTCGGGGATTTTGGTGAAACTTTTTTTGTAGCCCTCAATAGCATCAAAGCATTTGACAGGGAGTGGCTTAAGTCTTAGCTTTCTAACTCCATTTGTTTGGTTTCACTGATTCTTTGTTCTCTGGTGCATAGTATCTGCTAAGGCCATTCAATGACAGTAGTTGTTTATGTAGTGACTACCCCTCCTGTAATATCAATAGTGGTGTTCCTCATGGTTTTGTCATATCACTTCATATCTCTTCTACTTCTAACCATATTCACTCTTATACTGATGATTTGACTTTACGCTTTTCAACTCACTTTTCCTCCCTTTCTCCCTTTAATACTCATTTTCTTTCTTGTAGTGATCATATTTCCTCTCTCAGTTCAGATCTGTACTGCATTTCACATTGGGGAAGCAGTGACCTTGTAAAATTGAATTCAGTAGTACAAAAATCTAGTTTCCCTCTGTTCAGTTTCAAAACTCCACAAATCAAATCACTCACAATAAAAACATGTTGGGCATAACCATATAATCCACTCTGTCTTGGAGACTCCATGAGATCAGAATCAAAAAGTCTGCTACCCAAAAGCTTGGAGTGTAGGGTAGGTGCTGAACTTGTTTCTCTTGTGAGTAGTTGTTTCACATCTGTGAGTTTTTTTATTACATAGGAATGGAATATCCCTCACACATTTGGGATGGCTCACACTCCACTTCTCAGTTAAATAGAATGGTATAAAAAGTCTTCCGTATCAATAATACTTGTGGTTTCATCTCTGTTCAACCATCTCTTTCCTTACACTACAATGTAGCTACCCTCTCTCTATTTTGTAGGTATTATTTTGGCCATTGTTATCTTAAACTGTGTGCATATGTCACTGCCCCTAAGGTTTGGACCCATGGCACTTGTTTGGCTGCTGCTTCCCACAGCTTCTGTATATAGACTGTTCTCTCTAGGATTGGCTGTTATGATACTTCCTTCTTCCCCTGAACAGCTTAGCAGTGGAATTCTCTTCCATGTTTTGTCTTACCTTCTTGAGGTAACCTTTCCTCCTCATTATCTATGCTTTAAAAGGTGGAGTTAAAAAAATTAGATAGGAACTTATGTAAAGCCTTTGTCTGAATATTATGAGATCGGATTGTCTACTGTGTATGACTTAGGGGTCACTTTCCGTTTTCTGGCATTTTCTGTGGTCCAGCAATGGCCAGGTCCCAAGGTTGCCAGATGAAAGAGGTGCAATCTGTATATCTCAGTTTTATTGTTGTTTACAGTCCGCTCTGTTTAACTTATAATGGTCTTGTTTATTACATTGATCATATCTAATTTTAAAGGGAGTAAGGTACTTCGAAATGTTTATGGAGTATGTCAGGTAAAGATGGAGGAATGGATGCTGAAATATTAATGAGGTGGTGGAAGTTGGGGAAATTGCTGGAGATACATGGAAGTATTTTAGAAGTATGGATGACTGTAGGCAAAGAGTTTATTTTGGTAAACACAAGGCTCCATTCATTAACAAAAGTTCACATCAAAGCTGGGCCTTAATTGAAACATAGAGAGAACTATAAAACGGACAAAGAAAAGACAAGGGAAATAGGGCAGCAAAAGCCTTTAGAATGTGGTCCTAGATAAAATCAGGGGTCTTCCTTAAAAAGAGGCCTCAAGGTAATCTAAAGTAAAAATATAAATGCAGTTTGACCCTACAGAACAACATTTCATAGAGCAACATTACACAACAGCAACAGCCATGAATTTGGATACAAATTCAAAGAATGAAACTAAGGCGTCACAATACCAACACATCTGAACAAAATTCATATTCTTTTTAGAATATTCATTTCTAGTAATAAAAAAATATTCAAAGATGTAAGGCTTTTGTTATAATGCCTTTTATAAAGATATCAGAGCAAAATAACATTAGAGTCTTACCATTTTTCAGCCAATGACTGTCACTGTATAGGTACACCAAGTTTTCATTTCTCAACGTGCCATATAAATAAGTGACACTTCCCTAACTTCAAAGCATTAAAATATACTGTACAATGGACACATACATCATCAACCATAAAATTCATCAGCTAAAATGGATGAATTTACTTTGGAGGGCTTGACAAATCATTAACTCCTTCCACATCCAACTCTACCACCACCAACCTCCAACTCTCATCACCAGCATTTTCATTCTTAGTTCCATTATACAGTGTATGATCTATCAATGAAATGGCAACAGCTGCTGAATCATTAGGTCAAATTTACACCTTTATAGAGTATGGAAGGCCAATGGTAAGCTTAGCTCTTTTGGGTAAAATCCATACTTTAGAATTAGCTTAGTGAAACTTTTGATCAGGAATGTAACCCCCCATAACATGTGTTTTCAATTACTCAAGCAATGACATTCTGCAAGAATGGCAGATCTCCAAGAACAAAAACCTGATCACACTACGAGGATCCCCAGTATATGTATACAGTACTTCTAAGTGGGAAAGAAAAAGTACATCTTCACCTATAAAATATAACAATCATACAAAATCCATCACAATACTGTATTCCTTTCGGTCCACTGGTGATGAGGCAGGAGGCAAAACTGAAGTGGGAAGGATGAAGTGAAACAAATTTTGAGCGATTGGGGCCTGGACATGAATGAGGGTGATACTCGTGCAAGGAATAGAATTAAAAAGACGTGGTATACCAAGCTTAACATGCTGTTAATGGACTGATCCAGGGCATGTGAAATGTCTGGGGTAATCCATAGAAAGGTCTGTGGGACCTGGATGTGCATAGGGATCTGCAGTTTTGGTACAATACACATGACAGCTAGAGACTGACTGTGTACAAATGTGGCCTTTTTTTTTTCTGTTATACATGCCCTTTTTTGTCTGTTTTACATGCCCTAACTCATTGATGGAGGGGGTAGCGATGCTGTTTCCTTTGGGGCAGGGAGGCACCAGGAATAGATGAAGGCAAGCATGGAAGAATATGTACATTTGTATATATGTATATGTCTGTGGATATGTTGATATGTATATGAATATGTATGTATATGTGCATGTATGAGGTAAACAATGGAAAGTTTTGTGAGGCCTGAATGTGGAAAGGGAGCTATGGTTTCGGTGCATTACACATGACAGCTAGAGACTGTGTGTGAACAACTGTGGCCTTTGTTGGCTTTTCCTTGCGCTACATCGTGCCATTTCACGTGTGGTGGGGTGGCGAGGGGATGGATGATGGCAGCAAGTATGAATATGTACATGTATATACACGTATGTGTCTGTGTATTATACGTATATGTATTTATACACTGAAATGTATAGGAATGTATAAGTGTGTGTGTGGGCATTTATGTATATACATGTGTATGTGGGTGCATTCGGCCATTCTTTCGTCTGCTTCCTTGTGCTACCTCACTAACGCGGGAGACAGCGACAAAGCCCTCTCATCCACAACAGACTGCATACTTGACCCCTCTCTCCAAAACTCATGCATTCACCTCCCTAACAACCCCATCCATAAAAAAATTAAACAACCATGGAGACATCAAGCACCCCTGCCGCAAACCGACATTCACTGGGAACCAATCACTTTCCTCTCTTCCTACTTGTACACATGCCTTACATC
>JAUUDZ010042457.1:0-10360 GCA_032361705.1 Panulirus versicolor | reverse complement strand
AGAGAGAGAGAGAGAGAGAGAGAGAGAGAGAGAGAGAGAGAGAGAGAGAGATCGTTGTCGCTCCCGCGTGAGGTATATCCCCGAACATTATCTGACCCTCTGGTTTGGTATTTGCACACCCTCCTCTAGCTATCAAGAGCAAATGTTTGAATCAAGCCGACTGTGTGATCGGACAACAGGACTGGAGATTTTGTGCCACAAACCGGTTCTTATGTTACACAGAAAGTCTTCATTTCTGTGTCGTGAAGTGGGACATTGTCTGTTCTCCCATCATTGCCCGAAAAGGAAAAATGACAAAGAAAATGAGAGAATGTATAGCGTTATGTAAGAGTGAGACGATCAGCTTTGTTGATTATAGAAAAATATTCATAGCTAGGCTCTTATTTACTTGTGATGACGCATCAATGATATAGCGCTCGATTGTTCCGGCTATAGCTAGATATATCTACTAAATATTAATTGCTATGTATTTCCCGCTTATCTCTTCTATACCCCTACACCTGCCTCTATTGCCTCTATCACACCTGCCTCCTTTACTGCTCTCACACCTGCCTCTGTTGCCTCTATCACACCTGCCTCCTTTACTGCTCTCACACCTGCCTCTGTTGCTGCCGTCACACTTTGCCTACCTTGCTGCTTTCATACTAGATCTAGTCTTTCCATTTCTCGCATACTTTGGAAAGTATTGCTGAAGCACGAGAATCCAAATGTAATCTCCTAACCTGCCGGAGAACCCACACAACAGCTAAATATCAAATTCTATTTCATTCCCACAACAGATTCGTCCAAATCTCGAGGTGATATCTAAGTCTTAATCTATCTTCACAATTAGAAGATGATAAGACACGTCTGTGCAGGCTTCCGTGTATGTGTGTGTGTGTGTGTGTGGGTCGAGTGTGGTTCTAGAAACACTGTGGTGAGGTCAGCCATTGCCAGAAATGCTCACCAGGTGGGCATCAATGTAACACTCCCCTACCCTTGTCTGGTGACACGTGAGGGTACAACACCAGTGCACTGTACAGTGTACTATAGATATGCAATACCAGTGTGCTGTACGATTTACTATAGGTATCCACAACTAGTGTACTGTACATTGTACTGTATATATATTGTGTACAATGTACGGTACAGTGTACTGTAGATGTATAATGCCAGTGTACTGTACGATGTACTATGGGTATCCACAACTAGTGTGCTGTACATTGTACTGTATATATATATTGTGTACAATGTACTGTATAGTGTATTGTAGATGTATAATGCCAGTGTACTGTGCGATGTACTACAGATATCCACAACTAGTGTACTGTACATTGTACTGTATATATATTGTGTACAATGTACTGTATAATGTACTGTAAATGTACAATACCAGAATATTATACAGCGTACTGCAGATGTGCAGTTATTGGGAACTCTTTTTCCTCCAGTATTCATGTTACGATTGGTCACATTGTGGATAATTGTATAGTTAATATTGTCTTGATGGGTGAAAAAATTTCTTTGATCTTTACCCTAATTAAATGCTGGAAAGAGGAAAGAAAAATATGACGGATGGTAAAGTCAAAGTTAAAAGCGTTAATTAAAGGGGGAAAAAAATATGTTACCACCGAATTCATTTCAGTTTGTTCAGAGAAAAAACCATATTACTTCGTCACTGTCAGCTCAGTTGTCAGCTCCTGCTGACGAATGATAATCTCGTTAGTTACTCCACCAATACTTTGTCCTTTCAGTCAAAAGGCCTTTTAAACTTTGCCAAGGTTGTTTTGCATACATACAACCAAGTATGACAGTCAACCGATTGCCTAAATCGGTGTCGCAAAATGTTATAGTGTTCCATCCTTAGTATTGTTAGACACCCCCAGGTGTTATAACTCTACACAGATGTGTACTTCAGTGTTATTGCTTAATATCCTCAATACATCGTTGAATATCCCCAGACTGTGGTTACCAAAGCTATTGTAATATTCCTAATACATGACTGAATATCTCCAGACTGTGGTTACCAAAGCTATTGTAATATTCCTAATACATCACTGAATATCTCCAGACTGTGGTTACCAAAGCTACTGTAATATTCCTAATACATCATTTATATCCCCAGATTGTGGCTACCAAAGCTATTGTGATATTCCCAATACATCACTGAATATCTCCAGACTGTGGCTACCAAAGCTATTGTAATATTCCCAATACATCACTGGATATCTCCAGAGTGAGGCTACCAAAGCTATTGTAAGATTCCTAATACATGACTGAATATCTCCAGACTGTGGTTACCAAAGCTATTGTAATATTCCCAATACATCACTGAATATCTCCAGACTGTGGTTACCAAAGCTATTGTAATATTCCTAATACATCACTGAATATCTCCAGACTGTGATTACCAAAGCTATTGTAATATTCCCAATACATCACTGGATATCTCCAGACTGTGGTTATCACACTATTGGTACGTATTCCAGTTTGTTGCTCAGTATATCCAACTTACAAGCCGGACATATGAGGGTATGAATGAAAGAGAAACAGTACGAGAACTTGGCAGATCAAGATGTGCCTGAAACGAACAGATAGAGACCAGTGTGAGTAGTCATCAGGTACAGTTGGGCAAGAGCAGGACACAAGTCACAGCGAAGAACCAAGGATAAACGAGGAAGAAAAACGGGAGAGAAATATGCAAAAGAGAAATGAAAGTCTTCGGTGAAGAGCGGGGAAGGTGGCGCCAAAGACCATTAGAGTGGCGTGGCGGTACCCAGAACCAAAAAGGCAAGAATGATGTATTGTTGATATAAGAAATCAATGAAAATATCTAGGTGGCGTAACATGGAAGGTCCAAAGTTAGTTCCAGCACCTCCCTGGTGAACGTGTACTCTGGAACGAATAGTGCCACACCTGTACGAGGACATGGCACGGTAAGCAAGGACTGGAATGAGTGGCTGTGTGAGGAGCCGCGCTGTATGTGCTGACGGAGGCGTCGTGGAGGCAAGGTGAGGGAGGAATGATGGTGGAGGGAAGACAGTGTTGTAAGGAAAGGCTAGAGATAACAGCCAAGACACCTGATGTACTTCTAATTGTGGTAATTGTGTGGTGAGGGATAATTGGCTTCATTTATTCGTCTGTTCCTTCGTTAATTACAAATCAATTTCATATCTGTCCAGATGACGAATGACTGGAGGCAAGTGTGGTACCTACTAAGAATCAAGGGACTACAGAATTTCTAAATTTAATGGACAGATTTGGCTATATACGTAAAAATTCACTCCTGTTGCCAGAGAAGTTATGGCCAGAGCTGAGCCAGGATGGTATACTATCATCCCTTTTTCATATACCTTTTTGGTAATGATCAAGTGCTACAGTGAGTATATCTATTTATCTTGCAGATCAGTGAGGGGTCACGTCCTTTGGAATTCTTAAAGATACGCACCTTCCGAAGGCTCTCAATACAAACCTGGGATACGAAACACTTCTTAAGTCTCGCTCACATCTCTCACTCGTCTCCAAGAATGTTTTGAAACTTACAAAGCACTTAAAGAAACTTAGAACAAACTTTTGTGGAAGTTTCGCTCTTAAGGTTTTCTCTGCCTTTATAAGAGGATTCAGCTGAATATAATTTTCTTTAGTTGCAAATTATGATTTAACTTAGGCTATAGTTTGTGGCTATCTTAAATACTGATGTGAGATTTATTATTGTTAAACTCTTGCGCACTACGGTACGAGCCGTTAGCCAGATGGTACGACCCTTGAGCACGGCGGTACAAGATCTTGAACAAGGTGGTACGACCCCTGAGCACGACTGTACAAACCTTGAGCCTGATGTTACCACCCTTGAGCACGCCGGTACGACCCTTGGGTGTAATAGCATACCTCACCCTTAAGGGTTCGGTCAAAGACTAGGTCATCAAACCCAAGGATCGTGTCGTTGTGGTCGACTGTCCTAATGTCGTGTCAGAGATTCGTACCATCGAATTTAAGTGGTTAATTTGTATTCCTTCCATAAAGGAAAATATCACCGGCTGTAGTTCGCCTCCTCTCACAGTGCATGGGAGTGTGGGTTGGCAGCAGCAGCAGCAGCAGCAGCAGCCACCACCGCTCCCCCCTCCAGCAGGGTTGGTGGAGCGGTATCCATTGTGGTATGTGTCGGGTCGATCACTCTGGCTCGTCAGGTTCCTCTGTGCCAGCCATGATCCAGCCAGCCTAGGCCAGATGCCACCATCACAACAAACCTGGAGATCCTGTAGAAGGTGTTAACGTACTTGTAAATATGTAGAAGGAAGGGTAAATGTATATGTCTGTTATGGATCTTTTTTTTTTTAACCTGTGTTCCAACCTCGGCTCTAGGGGGGAGGGAGGGAGGAGGGAATATAGACAGATATGTCGATGGGAGGACACCAAGGGTCGGATTCGAACCTTGGGTTCGTCAGATAAGCCTGGATATCCGCCATGTAATTCCTCTCCAACCTTGTCATCGATAGATTGTGTGTGAATAATATTGTTTAGTTCATTTCAGGAGAAATCTGTTCATAGAGCTTCATAGTGCCTTGATATAAATCAGTTATGATAATGACATGGTTCGACAAATCCTATGATTATTCCAGCTCATGTATGAATACTGGACACGAGCAGATCTGACCATGGAATGATGGTCTGTGGTCTGGAAACATGAATATACATCATTCACATACCTCAAGACTGGTGCAGGAGGGAGGGTCATCAAGTGGCAAGTTGTTCACACATTACTGACCTTAAGGAGGGGCAGGGGATACTGCTGTTGACCAGTCAGCCACCTGACAACACTGGACATCGGTTCGATACCCACCTGTGCCAGTTATCTGGTGATGATATGTTGAACTCTTTTATGATGTTGATTAACATATTTGCAAAAATTTGAAAGAAGAATGAAAATACATTTTCACCAATGGTTGTTATTTCTTATGATTTAAGTCGTCTCAACACACGATGATAAACTTGTGTGTTGTCTCAGTGGACAGAATGGTGAAGGGATGGCAGCCAGAGGAGGTCACACGGTGTGTGTTGGGTAAAGCTTAGATTACCCCAGTTACTCCCCAGATGTTAGGTATGGGTAATGATGCATCCCAGATGTTGGGTATGGGTAATGATGCTCCCCAGATGTTGGGTATGGGTAATGATACCCCCCAGATGTTGGGTATGGGTAATGATACCCCCCAGATGTTGGGTATGGGTCACATCACACCTCAGGTGTTGGTCAAGGGCCGTGCTGCACCCCAGGAGTTGAGTCATTCTTTAGTTACTATAACACAACGCCACACATGAGCCTCACTCTGCCCTCACACGACTGTGGCAACACTTGGTGTCAGACGTAGAGGCAGTCAGGTAGCCAACAAGTGACGCCCTACGGAGTAGATACCCAACCCTCGCTGTGACCTGGATATAATGAAAGAGCATTACTCCCTTGTGTTGTAGTTCCTGCAGGAGGAGAAGCTGGTGATCGTTCTGAGGAGGAGATGAACGTAGGTAGTGAGGAGCTTAACTTCTGTGTCACCCTTACTATGTCCCTCTTTGGTCGGGGATCTCTGGACCAGCGCGGCCTAACTTTCCTCTCCTGACCACAGAGTCTTCGTCAACAGAGTTTACAGAGGGACAAAACACCATTAATATCATTACCAGTTGTCGTTCAGGTGGGAGGGAGGAGGAACGGCGAGGAGCTGAAGTTATCTTCCCTCAGCTGATGAAGGCAAGAAATAAGCTGACGTAAGAGAGAGGATCATAAAGAAACGGTGACAAAGGCCGGCTGGAACTCCTCCCTTGTCTGGTCTCCAGTGTCTTGGGAAGAAAATGTTGCAGGAGTAGGCGGCCTGGCCATAAATTGTAAGCTCGTGAGGAGCAAATTCTCAGCTACAGTATCTTGTAACGTGTGGCGAGGAATAGACTCACTTTACGTATACTTCTGAAGGTTATCTGAGAGAAGGATAGGAAGGCCGTAAGATGTGACAGAGGCTGAGCTGAGGTATGCTGGTACGGGGCGCACGTCTGGAGGAGGGAACGGTAGGTGCCTTGAACACTACACCCTCCCGAGGAGCGGAGTGTACCACGCAGGAGACCAGTACACCCTCCCGAGGAGCGGAGTGTACCACGCAGGAGACCAGTACACTCCAGGTTTGATCAGTACAGTCGACCAGTGTCACCTGAGCGAGTCATGATCAATGGATCCAACAAGATGTGTTCAACTGATTGCAACTCTGAGAGGACCATCTTGTGTTGTAAGGACGACGAAATATATTTTGCTAACACAAGATGATCTAACCTCTATAGTTAATATTCGGTCACGAATTACCATGTAATAAACATTAGCAGCTTGTTTACTGATGGCCATCAACGACACAGGTGCTCAGCTTCCGCTTGTGTAGTTAGAGATAGGTTGGACGTCATAATGTTCTGTTATTCGTAATATTCTTCGACTTCTGTACAAATCTCACTCATCTGTCTCTCCGTTGACATTTTGATTCATCCTCAGCATCTTGGGCATAATCATGGCTTCACTCCCTCACTCTCCTCTCAGCTGCTAATGCAGTCCATAGTCAGGATGCTACGCGTAACCTCAGCCGTCAACTACACTCAGTATCCTCAGCCTAGTCTCGTCCACGGTACGAGTCCTGAGCACAGGACCATCTCCAGCCATCCCTTCCTCAGCCGCTGGAGTGGATAGGAGGAGGAGGAGGAGGAGGAGGAGGAGGAGGAGGAGCGCCATTTTGGCTGTGCCATAATTAACCTAAAGACGATGAACGACCCAGGAAAGTTAGGACATAAGCGTGAGCCACGGGGCTGGCCGGAGCCTCTGCTTCATTACCCAGCAACCTGCCCGACGAACCGCTCGTAAATATCACACAGGAAACATCTGACGAACGACCCGACGCCTGGGTGACGCAGACGGACTGTGGCTTGTCATAATGATCCTCAGAAGGTGTTGACCGACGCTGCTGGTGGAGTGCTGCTGTAGTTCTCTCTCTCTCTCTCTCTCTCTCTCTCTCTCTCTCTCTCTCTCTCTCTCTCTCTCTCTCTCCCCCAACACGTCACCCACCTGCCACAAGACGCTGCCAAGCCTCTCACTCACCAGCGCTATTTACAAAATTGTCTTCAAACGTGAAAACTGGAGATTTTTTTTTTTGGACATTTGTATCATATTGTGTAAATTTATACACTTGATCGTGGTGGAGCCGATGAGACTCTGTCAGTATCGTCAGGAGACTATCCCTCTAAAACAGCCAAGAAAGCTCCTGGTTCTTCCCGTACCAGATGAAAAAAGTTATAAGACCATAAACCCTGAAAATTGTTCTTAAGTTATAATGAACACCAGAGTCGAGAAGGCGAGGATGTACCCAGGAGAACCACTCATCAAGACCCAGGTTTCTCCTGTGACTGGCTGTGCAAAGATCTATTATCTACAATGTCAGTTGACTTGATAAATAGACTCTCCCAGCGAAGCAGATCTATCTCCGATATCTTTCCCAATTCGTCTCCAGCTTCCCCCGCAATCTTACCTAGAAATGTGAGAATGTCCCGCTGAAATCTTAAATTCTCTCTGATATACATCAATTTAGCTTTTGTGTGTGACACATATATTTTTCAGGTTGGTGGAAAAGTCGCCCGCGAACATTTTAATGTGACACGGAAAGCATTTGGTCTCTAGTGCTGATCCGGTGTTTCTGATGCACAACACACACACACACACACACACACACACACACACACACACACAAGGCTTGTGGCTTGTGGTGTCAAGCTGGTGGTTTGATGATGGCAGCTGGTGTCATGAGTGTGTTTGGATACGAGCTAGTGATGCTTTCCCATAGAATTTCCATGGCAGTGTATTCTCCTCCACACTACACGGTTTTCTTTCTCAGCTTTTTACCCAGCCGGTTTTGGAGCTGGAGGGGAATGGTGGGTAAGGAGTCTTTCCCGCCTTAAGAACATCACCTTACATAACCTGGTCATGGATCATCAAGTCTCCAATTATCACCCTTCCCTCCTCCTCCTCCTCCTCCCACCCACTCTTCCCTATCATATGCATCAGTAAAACCGAGGAAGCAATGCTGTTGGCCTCCACATCCATTCACCTGGCTGAAATGGAACTTCCAATGCCTCTTTGGCGAGTCACCATTTCTCCTTCGGCCAGGTGGAGGAAAGAGAAGCGATCCCTTAAAGAAAGACCTAAAGGACCTTTATGTTTTTTGGGGGGAACGACGAGAGAAAACGAGGCGGAGGAGACTGGGTTCCGTCTCAGAGAAGAAAACGAGAGACGAGGAAGGCGCCTCAAAAGCACGAACACACTCAGGCCGCCAGCACACCACGGCGACGGAGTGGCACACGCAGTCAGCCACAGTGATAATGAACGTGTCAGGACCGAGGTGGTGTGTGCGATGCGACCTATGACAACACAGGCGGAGGGAGGACATAAAGCGGGCGAGGGGCACGTGATGCACTGAGCCGAAGGGTATTTGGAAAACGCGAGGGAAGAGATGTTCTAAGTCGTGATGTAGGTATGAGGAAGATGGCAGGGTATTTGCAACCTAGACCTCACGTTGGAGCAACAGAGACATTGCAGGAAAGCAACAGAGACATCACAGTGAAGTGACATAGACACCACGGAGCAAAGACGTAGCAGAAGAGTAGCAAAGACATCACACAAGACCAACAAAGATAACACAGAGGAGCAAAAACATCACCACAATAGAAACATCACAGAGGAACAACAAAGACATCACAAAAGATCACCAGTGACATCACAGAGGAACAACAAAGACATCACAAAAGATCACCAGTAACATCACAGAGGAACAACAAAGACATCACAAAAGATCATCAAAAGACATCACAGAGGAGCAACAAAGACATCATACAGGAGCGACAAAGACATCACAGAGGAGCGACAAAGACGACACGGAGGAGTGACAGAGATACACAAATTCCTCATTGGATTAGCTGGAGGATCAATGGTAACTTGTGTACGCTCGTCCCTGCCTGAAACAACCCTGGCACTGTCACCTGATTCTCTCCCTTGCGGACACACCCGCAAAAGAGGAACAGGAAAACGTCTCCAGCTTTGTAACACTCCATTATCCCAGGGACAGCCTGGGTATTGTGCCCATGGCAGGAGACCGGGATAATCCAGTTCAAGAGCAGGAAAACACATGACAACCATTGTCTCGTTGAATGCCAAATGCATTTGTGGATCACATTAGACATTTATAACAGGAAGACAACTGTGTAAGATTTATACATGATGACAGAGTATACTTATAGCAAATTTAGGTGCGGAACTGAAATATTTTTCTTTTTCTTGCAGAATGTATTCAGACTAATTATTTTGCTCTTATGAGACAGACGAAAATTATGCTACTTAGGAGTACACTGAGACTCGTACCACCCTTAATGGTATATGCTCAAGAAAGACGACGATATGAAAAGAAAAGAAAAAAAAAGGAGTGATCGTTCCACTGAAGAATCACATCAGGGTTTAACCACGACCCAGCCCTCCACTCCCTCCACAACCCATCCCCTTTCGGCTCAGGTCAAGGGATCATGCCATCCTTCCCCGAGGATCGTACCTTCGCGCTCAAGAGGTTGAGATAAAAGACCTCCAGAACAGTTGTCCCCAAATGAGGCAGTCTCGTGCCTGGACAAGAGACGGATCATGGCGCCCACATCAGGCTGGTGGGAGGGGGGACATAAGGCTTCGTCCTAACAAAAGCAGAGGAAGAACTGCCACAAGAGTGTGGAAATGGCCAAGTTTTTTGTTGAAGGAGGGTAGGAGAATGTTCGGGGCAGCAACGTTTCAGAACAAGTTGAAGGATCACTGGGACTTTTCTAGGCATGAAAATGCATGAGCCAAACGTGAATAGAATGAAGGCTTCAATTTGTGCCGGAGGAGGGAGGGGAAAAAAAAAATGTGCAGCCAAATTAGACAAGAATGCATTTAAGTGGATTATAAACCAAATAAATGAGACAGAATTGCGTTTAGGTGAGACAGGGATGCATTACAGGTGTGATAAATGCCAGGTGGTGACGCTCAGTCTGCTGCGTCCTCCGTCATGGGATCCACCCAAATTGCTTCTAATGGAATATGAATTAAGATATACGCTCCCGCAGGCTTTATTGCGTTATATATTAGGGTGGGAATCCTATGTGAAGTTTACTTACCGGCAGCAGCCAGAGAATATGGGACCTGTCATGTTCAGGAGGGTGTCTGGCATGAGCCTTCTCCATAGCCATCGTGGTCAGCAATGTTCACTCATGCAAGTTGGGTGGGATTTTGTATCTTTCTAGGAAAATATTCTTGCTAAGCATTTGTCTGTCCATTGATTTATCTATCTGTGTGTAT